>JAEIGQ010000488.1:0-41314 GCA_018904275.1 Lordiphosa clarofinis | reverse complement strand
GTTAATTTAGCTTAAGGAGTGAGCAGAGTACAAAATTCAAATTCTTTGTATGGAGTCAATATCTGGCGTAACTTCGACCACTTCCTACCGAAATTGGTAAAAATGGCCTAAATCAATTCGTTTTAATTAGAATAATGCTGCAAATTTGTTAATTTAGCTTAAGGAGTGAGCAGAGTACAAAATTCAAATTCTTTGTATGGAGTCAATATCTGGCGTAACTCCACCACTTCGATGGGGAAATCGATAAAAAATGGCTTAAATCATTTCGGTTTAGTTAGAATAATGCTTCAGATTTGTTAATTTAGCTTAAGGAGTGAGCATAGCACAAAATTCAAATTCTTTGTATGGAGTCAATATCTGGCGTAACTTCGACCACTTCCCACCGAAATCGATAAAAATGGCTTAAATCATTTCGGTTTAGTTAGAATAATGCTTCAGATTTGTTAATTTAGCTTAAGGAGTGAGCAGAGTACAAAATTCAAATTCTTTGTATGGAGTCAATATCTGGCGTAACTTCGACCTTTCCCACCGAAATCGATAAAAATGGCTTAAATCATTTCGGTTTAGTTAGAATAATGCTTCAAATTTGTTAATTTAGCTTAAGGAGTGAGCAGAGTACAAAGTTCAAATTCTTTGTATGGAGTCAATATCTGACGTAACTTCGACCACTTCGTACCGAAATCGATAAAAATGGCTTAAATCATTTCGGTTTAGTTAGAATAATGCTTCAGATTTGTTAATTTAGCTTAAGGAGTGAGCAGAGTACAAAATTCAAATTCTTTGTATGGAGTCAATATCTGGCGTAACTTCGACCACTTCCCACCGAAATCGATAAAAATGGCTTAAATCATTTCGTTTTAGTTATAATAATGTTTCAGATTTGTTAATTTAGCTTAAAGAGTGAGCATAGCACAAAATTCAAATTCTTTGTATGGAGTCAATATCTGGCGTAACTTCCACCACTTCGTACGGAAATCGATAAAAATGGCTTAAATCATTTCGGTTTAGTTAGAATAATGCTTCAGATTTGTTAATTTAGCTTAAGGAGTGACCAGAGTACAAAATTCAAATTCTTTGTATGGAGTCAATATCTGGCGTAACTTCGACCACTTCCTACCGAAATTGGTAAAAATGGCTTAAATCAATTCGTTTTAATTAGAATAATGCTTCAAATTTGTTAATTTAGCTTAAGGAGTGAGCAGAGTACAAAGTTCAAATTCTTTGTATGGAGTCAATATCTGTCGAAACTTCGACCACTTCGTACCGAAATCGATAAAAATGGCTTAAATCATTTCGGTTTAGTTAGAATAATGCTTCAGATTTGTTAATTTAGCTTAAGGAGTGAGCAGAGTACAAAATTCAAATTCTTTGTATGGAGTCAATATCTGGCGTAACTTCGTACACTTCCTATCGAAATCGATAAAAATGGCTTAAGTCATTTCGTTTTAGTTATAATAATGTTTCAGATTTGTTAATTTAGCTTAAAGAGTGAGCATAGCACAAAATTCAAATTCTTTGTATGGAGTCAATATCTGGCGTAACTTCCACCACTTCGTACCGAAATCGATAAAAATGGCTTAAATCATTTCGGTTTAGTTAGAATAATGCTTCAGATTTGTTAATTTAGCTTAAGGAGTGACCAGAGTACAAAATTCAAATTCTTTGTATGGAGTCAATATCTGGCGTAACTTCGACCACTTCCTACCGAAATTGGTAAAAATGGCTTAAATCAATTCGTTTTAATTAGAATAATGCTTCAAATTTGTTAATTTAGCTTAAGGAGTGAGCAGAGTACAAAGTTCAAATTCTTTGTATGGAGTCAATATCTGGCGTAACTTCGACCACTTCCCACCGAAATCGATAAAAATGGCTTAAATCATTTCGGTTTAGTTAGAATAATGCTTCAGATTTGTTAATTTAGCTTAAGGAGTGAGCAGAGTACAAAATTCAAATTCTTTGTATGGAGTCAATATCTGGCGTAACTTCGACCACTTCCCACCGAAATCGATAAAAATGGCTTAAATCATTTCGGTTTAGTTAGAATAATGCTTCAGATTTGTTAATTTAGCTTAATGAGGTCGTAGAGTACAATATTTAGTTTTAAATAGTAAATCTTTGTATGGAATAAATTTCTGCAGTTAACTTCGACAACTTTCGACCCAGGTGGATGAAAATAGCCGTAATGGATCAGTTTAAACCCGTAATATGCTTTAGATATTCAAATTTTCCACAAAGTGGGAAGCTAGGTGCAATGGTTTAGCTTAATGAGGTCGTAGAGTACAATATTTAGTTTTAAATAGTTAATCTTTGTATGGAATCAATTTCTGCTGTTAAATTCGACAACTTTCGACCCAGGTGGATGAAAATAGCCGTAATGGATCAGTTTAGACCCGTAATATGCTTTAGATATTCAAGTTTTCCATAAAGTGGGAAGCTAGGTGCAATGGTTTAGCCTAATGAGATCGTAGAGTACAATATTTAGTTTTAAATAGTAAATCTTTGTATGGAATCAATTTCTGCTGTTAAATTCGACAACTTTCGACCCAGGTGGATGAAAATAGCCGTAATAGATCAGTTTAGACCCGTAATATGCTTTAGATATTCAAATTTTCCACAAAGTGGGAAGCTAGGTGCAATGGTTTAGCTTAATGAGGTCGTTGAGTACAATATTTAGTTTTAAATAGTTAATCTTTGTATGGAATCAATTTCTGCTGTTAAATTCGACAACTTTCGACCCAGGTGGATGAAAATAGCCGTAATGGATCAGTTTAGACCCGTAATATGCTTTAGATATTCAAATTTTCCACAAATTGGGAAGCTAGGTGCAATGGTTTAGCCTAATGAGGTCGTAGAGTACAATATTTAGTTTTAAATGGTAAATCTTTGTATGGAATCAATTTCTGCTGTTAAATTCGACAACTTTCGACCCAGGTGGATGAAAATAGCCGTAATGGATCAGTTTAGACCCGTAATATGCTTTAGATATTCAAATTTTCCATAAATTGGGAAGCTAGGTGCAATGGTTTAGCCTAATGAGGTCGTAGAGTACAATATTTAGTTTTAAATAGTAAATCTTTGTATGGAATCAATTTCTGCTGTTAAATTCGACAACTTTCGACCCAGGTGGATGAAAATAGCCGTAATGGATCAGTTTAGACCCGTAATATGCTTAAGATATTCAAATTTTCCACAAATTGGGAAGCTAGGTGCAATGGTTTAGCCTAATGAGGTCGTAGAGTACAATATTTAGTTTTAAATAGTCAATCTTTGTATGGAATCAATTTCTGCTGTTAAATTCGACAACTTTCGACCCAGGTGGATGAAAATAGCCGTAATGGATCAGTTTAGACCCGTAATATGCTTTAGATATTCAAATTTTCCACAAATTGGGAAGCTAGGTGCAATGGTTTAGCCTAATGAGGTCGTAGAGTACAATATTTAGTTTTAAATAGTAAATCTTTGTATGGAATCAATTTCTGCTGTTAACTTCGACAACTTTCGACCCAGGTGGATGAAAATAGCCGTAATAGATCAGTTTAGACCCGTAATATGCTTTAGATATTCAAATTTTCCACAAAGTGGGAAGCTAGGTGCAATGGTTTAGCTTAATGAGGTCGTAGAGTACAATATTTAGTTTTAAATAGTAAATCTTTGTATGGAATCAATTTCTGCTGTTAAATTCGACAACTTTCGACCCAGGTGGATGAAAATAGCCGTAATGGATCAGTTTAGACCCGTAATATGCTTTAGATATTCAAATTTTCCACAAAGTGGGAAGCTAGGTGCAATGGTTTAGCTTAATGAGGTCGTAGAGTACAATATTTAGTTTTAAATAGTAAATCTTTGTATGGAATCAATTTCTGCTGTTAAATTCGACAACTTTCGACCCAGGTGGATGAAAATAGCCGTAATGGATCAGTTTAGACCCGTAATATGCTTTAGATATTCAAATTTTCCACAAATTTGGAAGCTAGGTGCAATGGTTTAGCCTAATGAGGTCGTAGAGTACAATATTTAGTTTTAAATAGTAAATCTTTGTATGGAATCAATTTCTGCTGTTAAATTCGACAACTTTCGACCCAGGTGGATGAAAATAGCCGTAATAGATCAGTTTAGACCCGTAAAATGCTTAAGATATTCAAATTTTCCACAAAGTGGGAAGCTAGGTGCAATGGTTTAGCTTAATGAGGTCGTAGAGTACAATATTTAGTTTTAAATAGTTAATCTTTGTATGGAATCAATTTCTGCTGTTAAATTCGACAACTTTCGACCCAGGTGGATGAAAATAGCCGTAATGGATCAGTTTAGACCCGTAATATGCTTTAGATATTCAAATTTTCCACAAATTGGGAAGCTAGGTGCAATGGTTTAGCCTAATGAGGTCGTAGAGTACAATATTTAGTTTTAAATAGTAAATCTTTGTATGGAATCAATTTCTGCTGTTAAATTCGACAACTTTCAACCCAGGTGGATGAAAATAGCCGTAATAGATCAGTTTAGACCCGTAAAATGCTTAAGATATTCAAATTTTCCACAAAGTGGGAAGCTAGGTGCAATGGTTTAGCTTAATGAGGTCGTAGAGTACAATATTTAGTTTTAAATAGTTAATCTTTGTATGGAATCAATTTCTGCTGTTAAATTCGACAACTTTCGACCCAGGTGGATGAAAATAGCCGTAATGGATCAGTTTAGACCCGTAATATGCTTTAGATATTCAAATTTTCCACAAAGTGGGAAGCTAGGTGCAATGGTTTAGCCTAATGAGGTCGTAGAGTACAATATTTAGTTTTAAATAGTAAATCTTTGTATGGTATCAATTTCTGCTGTTAACTTCGACAACTTTCGACCCAGGTGGATGAAAATAGCCGTAATAGATCAGTTTAGACCCGTAATATGCTTTAGATATTCAAATTTTCCACAAAGTGGGAAGCTAGGTGCAATGGTTTAGCTTAATGAGGTCGTAGAGTACAATATTTAGTTTTAAATAGTAAATCTTTGTATGGAATCAATTTCTGCTGTTAAATTCGACAACTTTCGACCCAGGTGGATGAAAATAGCCGTAATGGATCAGTTTAGACCCGTAATATGCTTTAGATATTCAAATTTTCCACAAATTTGGAAGCTAGGTGCAATGGTTTAGCCTAATGAGGTCGTAGAGTACAATATTTAGTTTTAAATAGTAAATCTTTGTATGGTATCAATTTCTGCTGTTAACTTCGACAACTTTCGACCCAGGTGGATGAAAATAGCCGTAATAGATCAGTTTAGACCCGTAATATGATTTAGATATTCAAATTTTCCACAAAGTGGGAAGCTAGGTGCAATGGTTTAGCTTAATGAGGTCGTAGAGTACAATATTTAGTTTTAAATAGTAAATCTTTGTATGGAATCAATTTCTGCTGTTAAATTCGACAACTTTCGACCCAGGTGGATGAAAATAGCCGTAATGGATCAGTTTAGACCCGTAATATGCTTTAGATATTCAAATTTTCCACAAAGTGGGAAGCTAGGTGCAATGGTTTAGCTTAATGAGGTCGTAGAGTACAATATTTAGTTTTAAATAGTAAATCTTTGTATGGAATCAATTTCTGCTGTTAAATTCGACAACTTTCGACCCAGGTGGATGAAAATAGCCGTAATGGATCAGTTTAGACCCGTAATATGCTTTAGATATTCAAATTTTCCACAAATTTGGAAGCTAGGTGCAATGGTTTAGCCTAATGAGGTCGTAGAGTACAATATTTAGTTTTAAATAGTAAATCTTTGTATGGAATCAATTTCTGCTGTTAACTTCGACAACTTTCGACCCAGGTGGATGAAAATAGCCGTAATGGATCAGTTTAGACCCGTAATATGCTTTAGATATTCAAATTTTCCACAAATTTGGAAGCTAGGTGCAATGGTTTAGCCTAATGAGGTCGTAGAGTACAATATTTAGTTTTAAATAGTAAATCTTTGTATGGTATCAATTTCTGCTGTTAACTTCGACAACTTTCGACCCAGGTGGATGAAAATAGCCGTAATAGATCAGTTTAGACCCGTAATATGCTTTAGATATTCAAATTTTCCACAAAGTGGGAAGCTAGGTGCAATGGTTTAGCTTAATGAGGTCGTAGAGTACAATATTTAGTTTTAAATAGTAAATCTTTGTATGGAATCAATTTCTGCTGTTAAATTCGACAACTTTCGACCCAGGTGGATGAAAATAGCCGTAATGGATCAGTTTAGACCCGTAATATGCTTTAGATATTCAAATTTTCCACAAATTTGGAAGCTAGGTGCAATGGTTTAGCCTAATGAGGTCGTAGAGTACAATATTTAGTTTTAAATAGTAAATCTTTGTATGGAATCAATTTCTGCTGTTAACTTCGACAACTTTCGACCCAGGTGGATGAAAATAGCCGTAATGGATCAGTTTAGACCCGTAATATGCTTTAGATATTCAAATTTTCCACAAATTTGGAAGCTAGGTGCAATGGTTTAGCCTAATGAGGTCGTAGAGTACAATATTTAGTTTTAAATAGTAAATCTTTGTATGGTATCAATTTCTGCTGTTAAATTCGACAACTTTCGACCCAGGTGGATGAAAATAGCCGTAATAGATCAGTTTAGACCCGTAATATGCTTTAGATATTCAAATTTTCCACAAAGTGGGAAGCTAGGTGCAATGGTTTAGCTTAATGAGGTCGTTGAGTACAATATTTAGTTTTAAATAGTTAATCTTTGTATGGAATCAATTTCTGCTGTTAAATTCGACAACTTTCGACCCAGGTGGATGAAAATAGCCGTAATGGATCAGTTTAGACCCGTAATATGCTTTAGATATTCAAATTTTCCACAAATTGGGAAGCTAGGTGCAATGGTTTAGCCTAATGAGGTCGTAGAGTACAATATTTAGTTTTAAATAGTAAATCTTTGTATGGAATCAATTTCTGCTGTTAAATTCGACAACTTTCGACCCAGGTGGATGAAAATAGCCGTAATGGATCAGTTTAGACCCGTAATATGCTTTAGATATTCAAATTTTCCACAAATTTGGAAGCTAGGTGCAATGGTTTAGCCTAATGAGGTCGTAGAGTACAATATTTAGTTTTAAATAGTAAATCTTTGTATGGTATCAATTTCTGCTGTTAACTTCGACAACTTTCGACCCAGGTGGATGAAAATAGCCGTAATAGATCAGTTTAGACCCGTAATATGCTTTAGATATTCAAATTTTCCACAAAGTGGGAAGCTAGGTGCAATGGTTTAGCTTAATGAGGTCGTAGAGTACAATATTTAGTTTTAAATAGTAAATCTTTGTATGGAATCAATTTCTGCTGTTAAATTCGACAACTTTCGACCCAGGTGGATGAAAATAGCCGTAATGGATCAGTTTAGACCCGTAATATGCTTTAGATATTCAAATTTTCCACAAATTTGGAAGCTAGGTGCAATGGTTTAGCCTAATGAGGTCGTAGAGTACAATATTTAGTTTTAAATAGTAAATCTTTGTATGGAATCAATTTCTGCTGTTAACTTCGACAACTTTCGACCCAGGTGGATGAAAATAGCCGTAATAGATCAGTTTAGACCCGTAATATGCTTTAGATATTCAAATTTTCCACAAAGTGGGAAGCTAGGTGCAATGGTTTAGCTTAATGAGGTCGTAGAGTACAATATTTAGTTTTAAATAGTAAATCTTTGTATGGAATCAATTTCTGCTGTTAAATTCGACAACTTTCGACCCAGGTGGATGAAAATAGCCGTAATGGATCAGTTTAGACCCGTAATATGCTTTAGATATTCAAATTTTCCACAAATTTGGAAGCTAGGTGCAATGGTTTAGCCTAATGAGGTCGTAGAGTACAATATTTAGTTTTAAATAGTAAATCTTTGTATGGAATCAATTTCTGCTGTTAACTTCGACAAATTTCGACCCAGGTGGATGAAAATAGCCGTAATGGATCAGTTTAGACCCGTAAAATGCTTAAGATATTCAAATTTTCCACAAAGTGGGAAGCTAGGTGCAATGGTTTAGCTTAATGAGGTCGTAGAGTACAATATTTAGTTTTAAATAGTTAATCTTTGTATGGAATCAATTTCTGCTGTTAAATTCGACAACTTTCGACCCAGGTGGATGAAAATAGCCGTAATGGATCAGTTTAGACCCGTAATATGCTTTAGATATTCAAATTTTCCACAAATTGGGAAGCTAGGTGCAATGGTTTAGCCTAATGAGGTCGTAGAGTACAATATTTAGTTTTAAATAGTAAATCTTTGTATGGTATCAATTTCTGCTGTTAACTTCGACAACTTTCGACCCAGGTGGATGAAAATAGCCGTAATAGATCAGTTTAGACCCGTAATATGCTTTAGATATTCAAATTTTCCACAAAGTGGGAAGCTAGGTGCAATGGTTTAGCTTAATGAGGTCGTAGAGTACAATATTTAGTTTTAAATAGTAAATCTTTGTATGGAATCAATTTCTGCTGTTAAATTCGACAACTTTCGACCCAGGTGGATGAAAATAGCCGTAATGGATCAGTTTAGACCCGTAATATGCTTTAGATATTCAAATTTTCCACAAATTTGGAAGCTAGGTGCAATGGTTTAGCCTAATGAGGTCGTAGAGTACAATATTTAGTTTTAAATAGTAAATCTTTGTATGGAATCAATTTCTGCTGTTAACTTCGACAACTTTCGACCCAGGTGGATGAAAATAGCCGTAATGGATCAGTTTAGACCCGTAATATGCTTTAGATATTCAAATTTTCCACAAATTGGGAAGCTAGGTGCAATGGTTTAGCCTAATGAGGTCGTAGAGTACAATATTTAGTTTTAAATAGTAAATCTTTGTATGGTATCAATTTCTGCTGTTAACTTCGACAACTTTCGACCCAGGTGGATGAAAATAGCCGTAATAGATCAGTTTAGACCCGTAATATGCTTTAGATATTCAAATTTTCCACAAAGTGGGAAGCTAGGTGCAATGGTTTAGCTTAATGAGGTCGTAGAGTACAATATTTAGTTTTAAATAGTAAATCTTTGTATGGAATCAATTTCTGCTGTTAAATTCGACAACTTTCGACCCAGGTGGATGAAAATAGCCGTAATGGATCAGTTTAGACCCGTAATATGCTTTAGATATTCAAATTTTCCACAAATTTGGAAGCTAGGTGCAATGGTTTAGCCTAATGAGGTCGTAGAGTACAATATTTAGTTTTAAATAGTAAATCTTTGTATGGTATCAATTTCTGCTGTTAACTTCGACAACTTTCGACCCAGGTGGATGAAAATAGCCGTAATAGATCAGTTTAGACCCGTAATATGCTTTAGATATTCAAATTTTCCACAAAGTGGGAAGCTAGGTGCAATGGTTTAGCCTAATGAGGTCGTAGAGTACAATATTTAGTTTTAAATAGTAAATCTTTGTATGGAATCAATTTCTGCTGTTAAATTCGACAACTTTCGACCCAGGTGGATGAAAATAGCCGTAATAGATCAGTTTAGACCCGTAATATGCTTTAGATATTCAAATTTTCCACAAAGTGGGAAGCTAGGTGCAATGGTTTAGCTTAATGAGGTCGTAGAGTACAATATTTAGTTTTAAATAGTAAATCTTTGTATGGAATCAATTTCTGCTGTTAAATTCGACAACTTTCGACCCAGGTGGATGAAAATAGCCGTAATGGATCAGTTTAGACCCGTAATATGCTTTAGATATTCAAATTTTCCACAAATTTGGAAGCTAGGTGCAATGGTTTAGCCTAATGAGGTCGTAGAGTACAATATTTAGTTTTAAATAGTAAATCTTTGTATGGTATCAATTTCTGCTGTTAACTTCGACAACTTTCGACCCAGGTGGATGAAAATAGCCGTAATAGATCAGTTTAGACCCGTAATATGCTTTAGATATTCAAATTTTCCACAAAGTGGGAAGCTAGGTGCAATGGTTTAGCTTAATGAGGTCGTAGAGTACAATATTTAGTTTTAAATAGTAAATCTTTGTATGGAATCAATTTCTGCTGTTAAATTCGACAACTTTCGACCCAGGTGGATGAAAATAGCCGTAATGGATCAGTTTAGACCCGTAATATGCTTTAGATATTCAAATTTTCCACAAATTTGGAAGCTAGGTGCAATGGTTTAGCCTAATGAGGTCGTAGAGTACAATATTTAGTTTTAAATAGTAAATCTTTGTATGGAATCAATTTCTGCTGTTAACTTCGACAACTTTCGACCCAGGTGGATGAAAATAGCCGTAATAGATCAGTTTAGACCCGTAAAATGCTTAAGATATTCAAATTTTCCACAAAGTGGGAAGCTAGGTGCAATGGTTTAGCTTAATGAGGTCGTAGAGTACAATATTTAGTTTTAAATAGTAAATCTTTGTATGGAATCAATTTCTGCTGTTAAATTCGACAACTTTCGACCCAGGTGGATGAAAATAGCCGTAATGGATCAGTTTAGACCCGTAATATGCTTTAGATATTCAAATTTTCCACAAATTGGGAAGCTAGGTGCAATGGTTTAGCCTAATGAGGTCGTAGAGTACAATATTTAGTTTTAAATAGTAAATCTTTGTATGGTATCAATTTCTGCTGTTAACTTCGACAACTTTCGACCCAGGTGGATGAAAATAGCCGTAATAGATCAGTTTAGACCCGTAATATGCTTTAGATATTCAAATTTTCCACAAAGTGGGAAGCTAGGTGCAATGGTTTAGCTTAATGAGGTCGTAGAGTACAATATTTAGTTTTAAATAGTAAATCTTTGTATGGAATCAATTTCTGCTGTTAAATTCGACAACTTTCGACCCAGGTGGATGAAAATAGCCGTAATGGATCAGTTTAGACCCGTAATATGCTTTAGATATTCAAATTTTCCACAAATTTGGAAGCTAGGTGCAATGGTTTAGCCTAATGAGGTCGTAGAGTACAATATTTAGTTTTAAATAGTAAATCTTTGTATGGAATCAATTTCTGCTGTTAACTTCGACAACTTTCGACCCAGGTGGATGAAAATAGCCGTAATGGATCAGTTTAGACCCGTAATATGCTTTAGATATTCAAATTTTCCACAAATTTGGAAGCTAGGTGCAATGGTTTAGCCTAATGAGGTCGTAGAGTACAATATTTAGTTTTAAATAGTAAATCTTTGTATGGAATCAATTTCTGCTGTTAACTTCGACAACTTTCGACCCAGGTGGATGAAAATAGCCGTAATAGATCAGTTTAGACCCGTAATATGCTTTAGATATTCAAATTTTCCACAAAGTGGGAAGCTAGGTGCAATGGTTTAGCTTAATGAGGTCGTAGAGTACAATATTTAGTTTTAAATAGTAAATCTTTGTATGGAATCAATTTCTGCTGTTAAATTCGACAACTTTCGACCCAGGTGGATGAAAATAGCCGTAATGGATCAGTTTAGACCCGTAATATGCTTTAGATATTCAAATTTTCCACAAATTTGGAAGCTAGGTGCAATGGTTTAGCCTAATGAGGTCGTAGAGTACAATATTTAGTTTTAAATAGTAAATCTTTGTATGGAATCAATTTCTGCTGTTAAATTCGACAACTTTCGACCCAGGTGGATGAAAATAGCCGTAATGGATCAGTTTAGACCCGTAATATGCTTTAGATATTCAAATTTTCCACAAATTTGGAAGCTAGGTGCAATGGTTTAGCCTAATGAGGTCGTAGAGTACAATATTTAGTTTTAAATAGTAAATCTTTGTATGGTATCAATTTCTGCTGTTAACTTCGACAACTTTCGACCCAGGTGGATGAAAATAGCCGTAATAGATCAGTTTAGACCCGTAATATGCTTTAGATATTCAAATTTTCCACAAAGTGGGAAGCTAGGTGCAATGGTTTAGCTTAATGAGGTCGTAGAGTACAATATTTAGTTTTAAATAGTAAATCTTTGTATGGAATCAATTTCTGCTGTTAAATTCGACAACTTTCGACCCAGGTGGATGAAAATAGCCGTAATGGATCAGTTTAGACCCGTAATATGCTTTAGATATTCAAATTTTCCACAAATTTGGAAGCTAGGTGCAATGGTTTAGCCTAATGAGGTCGTAGAGTACAATATTTAGTTTTAAATAGTAAATCTTTGTATGGAATCAATTTCTGCTGTTAACTTCGACAACTTTCGACCCAGGTGGATGAAAATAGCCGTAATGGATCAGTTTAGACCCGTAATATGCTTTAGATATTCAAATTTTCCACAAAGTGGGAAGCAAGGTGCAATGGTTTAGCCTAATGAGGTCGTAGAGTACAATATTTAGTTTTAAATAGTAAATCTTTGTATGGAATCAATTTCTGCTGTTAAATTCGACAACTTTCAACCCAGGTGGATGAAAATAGCCGTAATAGATCAGTTTAGACCCGTAAAATGCTTAAGATATTCAAATTTTCCACAAAGTGGGAAGCTAGGTGCAATGGTTTAGCTTAATGAGGTCGTAGAGTACAATATTTAGTTTTAAATAGTTAATCTTTGTATGGAATCAATTTCTGCTGTTAAATTCGACAACTTTCGACCCAGGTGGATGAAAATAGCCGTAATGGATCAGTTTAGACCCGTAATATGCTTTAGATATTCAAATTTTCCACAAAGTGGGAAGCTAGGTGCAATGGTTTAGCCTAATGAGGTCGTAGAGTACAATATTTAGTTTTAAATAGTAAATCTTTGTATGGTATCAATTTCTGCTGTTAACTTCGACAACTTTCGACCCAGGTGGATGAAAATAGCCGTAATAGATCAGTTTAGACCCGTAATATGCTTTAGATATTCAAATTTTCCACAAAGTGGGAAGCTAGGTGCAATGGTTTAGCTTAATGAGGTCGTAGAGTACAATATTTAGTTTTAAATAGTAAATCTTTGTATGGAATCAATTTCTGCTGTTAAATTCGACAACTTTCGACCCAGGTGGATGAAAATAGCCGTAATGGATCAGTTTAGACCCGTAATATGCTTTAGATATTCAAATTTTCCACAAAGTGGGAAGCTAGGTGCAATGGTTTAGCCTAATGAGGTCGTAGAGTACAATATTTAGTTTTAAATAGTAAATCTTTGTATGGTATCAATTTCTGCTGTTAACTTCGACAACTTTCGACCCAGGTGGATGAAAATAGCCGTAATAGATCAGTTTAGACCCGTAATATGCTTTAGATATTCAAATTTTCCACAAAGTGGGAAGCTAGGTGCAATGGTTTAGCCTAATGAGGTCGTAGAGTACAATATTTAGTTTTAAATAGTAAATCTTTGTATGGAATCAATTTCTGCTGTTAACTTCGACAACTTTCGACCCAGGTGGATGAAAATAGCCGTAATGGATCAGTTTAGACCCGTAATATGCTTTAGATATTCAAATTTTCCACAAATTTGGAAGCTAGGTGCAATGGTTTAGCCTAATGAGGTCGTAGAGTACAATATTTAGTTTTAAATAGTTAATCTTTGTATGGAATCAATTTCTGCTGTTAACTTCGACAACTTTCGACCCAGGTGGATGAAAATAGCCGTAATAGATCAGTTTAGACCCGTAATATGCTTTAGATATTCAAATTTTCCACAAAGTGGGAAGCTAGGTGCAATGGTTTAGCTTAATGAGGTCGTAGAGTACAATATTTAGTTTTAAATAGTAAATCTTTGTATGGAATCAATTTCTGCTGTTAAATTCGACAACTTTCGACCCAGGTGGATGAAAATAGCCGTAATGGATCAGTTTAGACCCGTAATATGCTTTAGATATTCAAATTTTCCACAAATTTGGAAGCTAGGTGCAATGGTTTAGCCTAATGAGGTCGTAGAGTACAATATTTAGTTTTAAATAGTTAATCTTTGTATGGAATCAATTTCTGCTGTTAAATTCGACAACTTTCGACCCAGGTGGATGAAAATAGACGTAATGGATCAGTTTAGACCCGTAATATGCTTTAGATATTCAAATTTTCCACAAAGTGGGAAGCTAGGTGCAATGGTTTAGCCTAATGAGGTCGTAGAGTACAATATTTAGTTTTAAATAGTAAATCTTTATATGGAATCAATTTCTGCTGTTAACTTCGAAAACTTTCGACCCAGGTGGATGAAAATAGCCGTAATGGATCAGTTTAGACCCGTAATATGCTTTAGATATTCAAATTTTCCACAAAGTGGGAAGCTAGGTGCAATGGTTTAGCCTAATGAGGTCGTAGAGTACAATATTTAGTTTTAAATAGTAAATCTTTGTATGGTATCAATTTCTGCTGTTAAATTCGACAACTTTCAACCCAGGTGGATGAAAATAGCCGTAATAGATCAGCTTAGACCCGTAATATGCTTTAGATATTCAAATTTTCCACAAAGTGGGAAGCTAGGTGCAATGGTTTAGCTTAATGAGGTCGTAGAGTACAATATTTAGTTTTAAATAGTTAATCTTTGTATGGAATCAATTTCTGCTGTTAAATTCGACAACTTTCGACCCAGGTGGATGAAAATAGCCGTAATGGATCAGTTTAGACCCGTAATATGCTTTAGATATTCAAATTTTCCACAAATTGGGAAGCTAGGTGCAATGGTTTAGCCTAATGAGGTCGTAGAGTACAATATTTAGTTTTAAATAGTAAATCTTTGTATGGAATCAATTTCTGCTGTTAAATTCGACAACTTTCGACCCAGGTGGATGAAAATAGCCGTAATAGATCAGTTTAGACCCGTAATATGCTTTAGATATTCCAATTTTCCACAAAGTGGGAAGCTAGGTGCAATGGTTTAGCTTAATGAGGTCGTAGAGTACAATATTTAGTTTTAAATAGTAAATCTTTGTATGGAATCAATTTCTGCTGTTAAATTCGACAACTTTCGACCCAGGTGGATGAAAATAGCCGTAATAGATCAGTTTAGACCCGTAATATGCTTTAGATATTCAAATTTTCCACAAAGTGGGAAGCTAGGTGCAATGGTTTAGCTTAATGAGGTCGTAGAGTACAATATTTAGTTTTAAATAGTTAATCTTTGTATGGAATCAATTTCTGCTGTTAAATTCGACAACTTTCGACCCAGGTGGATGAAAATAGCCGTAATGGATCAGTTTAGACACGTAATATGCTTTAGATTTTCAAATTTTCCACAAAGTGCGTAACTTCGACCACTTCCTACCGAAATTGGTAAAAATGGCTTAAATCAATTCGTTTTAATTAGAATAATGCTTCAAATTTGTTAATTTAGCTTAAGGAGTGAGCAGAGTACAAAGTTCAAATTCTTTGTATGGAGTCAATATCTGGCGTAACTTCGACCACTTCCCACCGAAATCGATAAAAATGGCTTAAATCATTTCGGTTTAGTTAGAATAATGCTTCAGATTTGTTAATTTAGCTTAAGGAGTGAGCAGAGTACAAAATTCAAATTCTTTGTATGGAGTCAATATCTGGCGTAACTTCGACCACTTCCCACCGAAATCGATAAAAATGGCTTACATCATTTCGGTTTAGTTAGAATAATGCTTCAGATTTGTTAATTTAGCTTAATGAGGTCGTAGAGTACAATATTTAGTTTTAAATAGTAAATCTTTGTATGGAATAAATTTCTGCAGTTAACTTCGACAACTTTCGACCCAGGTGGATGAAAATAGCCGTAATGGATCAGTTTAAACCCGTAATATGCTTTAGATATTCAAATTTTCCACAAAGTGGGAAGCTAGGTGCAATGGTTTAGCTTAATGAGGTCGTAGAGTACAATATTTAGTTTTAAATAGTTAATCTTTGTATGGAATCAATTTCTGCTGTTAAATTCGACAACTTTCGACCCAGGTGGATGAAAATAGCCGTAATGGATCAGTTTAGACCCGTAATATGCTTTAGATATTCAAGTTTTCCATAAAGTGGGAAGCTAGGTGCAATGGTTTAGCCTAATGAGATCGTACAATATTTAGTTGTAAATAGTAAATCTTTGTATGGAATCAATTTCTGCTGTTAAATTCGACAACTTTCGACCCAGGTGGATGAAAATAGCCGTAATAGATCAGTTTAGACCCGTAATATGCTTTAGATATTCAAATTTTCCACAAAGTGGGAAGCTAGGTGCAATGGTTTAGCTTAATGAGGTCGTTGAGTACAATATTTAGTTTTAAATAGTTAATCTTTGTATGGAATCAATTTCTGCTGTTAAATTCGACAACTTTCGACCCAGGTGGATGAAAATAGCCGTAATGGATCAGTCTAGACCCGTAATATGCTTTAGATATTCAAATTTTCCACAAATTGGGAAGCTAGGTGCAATGGTTTAGCCTAATGAGGTCGTAGAGTACAATATTTAGTTTTAAATAGTAAATCTTTGTATGGAATCAATTTCTGCTGTTAACTTCGACAACTTTCGACCCAGGTGGATGAAAATAGCCGTAATGGATCAGTTTAGACCCGTAATATGCTTTAGATATTCAAATTTTCCACAAAGTGGGAAGCAAGGTGCAATGGTTTAGCCTAATGAGGTCGTAGAGTACAATATTTAGTTTTAAATAGTAAATCTTTGTATGGAATCAATTTCTGCTGTTAAATTCGACAACTTTCAACCCAGGTGGATGAAAATAGCCGTAATAGATCAGTTTAGACCCGTAAAATGCTTAAGATATTCAAATTTTCCACAAAGTGGGAAGCTAGGTGCAATGGTTTAGCTTAATGAGGTCGTAGAGTACAATATTTAGTTTTAAATAGTTAATCTTTGTATGGAATCAATTTCTGCTGTTAAATTCGACAACTTTCGACCCAGGTGGATGAAAATAGCCGTAATGGATCAGTTTAGACCCGTAATATGCTTTAGATATTCAAATTTTCCACAAATTGGGAAGCTAGGTGCAATGGTTTAGCCTAATGAGGTCGTAGAGTACAATATTTAGTTTTAAATAGTAAATCTTTGTATGGAATCAATTTCTGCTGTTAACTTCGACAACTTTCGACCCAGGTGGATGAAAATAGCCGTAATAGATCAGTTTAGACCCGTAATATGCTTTAGATATTCAAATTTTCCACAAAGTGGGAAGCTAGGTGCAATGGTTTAGCTTAATGAGGTCGTAGAGTACAATATTTAGTTTTAAATAGTAAATCTTTGTATGGAATCAATTTCTGCTGTTAAATTCGACAACTTTCGACCCAGGTGGATGAAAATAGCCGTAATGGATCAGTTTAGACCCGTAATATGCTTTAGATATTCAAATTTTCCACAAAGTGGGAAGCTAGGTGCAATGGTTTAGCCTAATGAGGTCGTAGAGTACAATATTTAGTTTTAAATAGTAAATCTTTGTATGGAATCAATTTCTTCTGTTAACTTCGACAACTTTCGACCCAGGTGGATGAAAATAGCCGTAATGGATCAGTTTAGACCCGTAATATGCTTAAGATATTCAAATTTTCCACAAATTGGGAAGCTAGGTGGAATGGTTTAGCTTAATGAGGTCGTAGAGTACAATATTTAGTTTTAAATAGTTAATCTTTGTATGGAATCAATTTCTGCTGTTAAATTCGACAACTTTCGACCCAGGTGGATGAAAATAGACGTAATGGATCAGTTTAGACCCGTAATATGCTTTAGATATTCAAATTTTCCACAAAGTGGGAAGCTAGGTGCAATGGTTTAGCCTAATGAGGTCGTAGAGTACAATATTTAGTTTTAAATAGTAAATCTTTATATGGAATCAATTTCTGCTGTTAACTTCGAAAACTTTCGACCCAGGTGGATGAAAATAGCCGTAATGGATCAGTTTAGACCCGTAATATGCTTTAGATATTCAAATTTTCCACAAAGTGGGAAGCTAGGTGCAATGGTTTAGCCTAATGAGGTCGTAGAGTACAATATTTAGTTTTAAATAGTAAATCTTTGTATGGTATCAATTTCTGCTGTTAAATTCGACAACTTTCAACCCAGGTGGATGAAAATAGCCGTAATAGATCAGCTTAGACCCGTAATATGCTTTAGATATTCAAATTTTCCACAAAGTGGGAAGCTAGGTGCAATGGTTTAGCCTAATGAGGTCGTAGAGTACAATATTTAGTTTTAAATGATTAATCTTTGTATGGAATCAATTTCTGCTGTTAAATTCGACAACTTTCGACCCAGGTGGATGAAAATAGCCGTAATAGATCAGTTTAGACCCGTAATATGCTTTAGATATTCAAATTTTCCACAAATTGGGAAGCTAGGTGCAATGGTTTAGCCTAATGAGGTCGTAGAGTACAATATTTAGTTTTAAATAGTAAATCTTTGTATGGAATCAATTTCTGCTGTTAACTTCGACAACTTTCGACCCAGGTGGATGAAAATAGCCGTAATAGATCAGTTTAGACCCGTAATAAGCTTTAGATATTCCAATTTTCCACAAAGTGGGAAGCTAGGTGCAATGGTTTAGCTTAATGAGGTCGTAGAGTACAATATTTAGTTTTAAATAGTAAATCTTTGTATGGAATCAATTTCTGCTGTTAAATTCGACAACTTTCGACCCAGGTGGATGAAAATAGCCGTAATAGATCAGTTTAGACCCGTAATATGCTTTAGATATTCAAATTTTCCACAAAGTGGGAAGCTAGGTGCAATGGTTTAGCTTAATGAGGTCGTAGAGTACAATATTTAGTTTTAAATAGTTAATCTTTGTATGGAATCAATTTCTGCTGTTAAATTCGACAACTTTCGACCCAGGTGGATGAAAATAGCCGTAATGGATCAGTTTAGACACGTAATATGCTTTAGATTTTCAAATTTTCCACAAATTGGGAAGCTAGGTGCAATGGTTTAGCCTAATGAGGTCGTAGAGTACAATATTTAGTTTTAAATAGTAAATCTTTGTATGGTATCAATTTCTGCTGTTAAATTCGACAACTTTCAACCCAGGTGGATGAAAATAGCCGTAATAGATCAGCTTAGACCCGTAATATGCTTTAGATATTCAAATTTTCCACAAAGTGGGAAGCTAGGTGCAATGGTTTAGCTTAATGAGGTCGTAGAGTACAATATTTAGTTTTAAATAGTTAATCTTTGTATGGAATCAATTTCTGCTGTTAAATTCGACAACTTTCGACCCAGGTGGATGAAAATAGCCGTAATAGATCAGTTTAGACCCGTAATATGCTTTAGATATTCAAATTTTCCACAAATTGGGAAGCTAGGTGCAATGGTTTAGCCTAATGAGGTCGTAGAGTACAATATTTAGTTTTAAATAGTAAATCTTTATATGGAATCAATTTCTGCTGTTAACTTCGACAACTTTCGACCCAGGTGGATGAAAATAGCCGTAATGGATCAGTTTAGACCCGTAATATGCTTTAGATATTCAAATTTTCCACAAAGTGGGAAGCTAGGTGCAATGGTTTAGCCTAATGAGGTCGTAGAGTACAATATTTAGTTTTAAATCTTTGTAAGGAATCAATTTCTGCTGTTAAATTCGACAACTTTCGACCCAGGTGGATGAAAATAGCCGTAATAGATCAGCTTAGACCCGTAATATGCTTTAGATATTCAAATTTTCCACAAATTGGGAAGCTAGGTGCAATGGTTTAGCCTAATGAGGTCGTAGAGTACAATATTTAGTTTTAAATAGTAAATCTTTGTATGGAATCAATTTCTGCTGTTAAATTCGACAACTTTCGACCCAGGTGGATGAAAATAGCCGTAATGGATCAGTTTAGACCCGTAATATGCTTTAGATATTCAAATTTTCCACAAATTGGGAAGCTAGGTGCAATGGTTTAGCCTAATGAGGTCGTAGAGTACAATATTTAGTTTTAAATAGTAAATCTTTGTATGGAATCAATTTCTGCTGTTAACTTCGACAACTTTCGACCCAGGTGGATGAAAATAGCCGTAATAGATCAGTTTAGACCCGTAATATGCTTTAGATATTCCAATTTTCCACAAAGTGGGAAGCTAGGTGCAATGGTTTAGCTTAATGAGGTCGTAGAGTACAATATTTAGTTTTAAATAGTAAATCTTTGTATGGAATCAATTTCTGCTGTTAAATTCGACAACTTTCGACCCAGGTGGATGAAAATAGCCGTAATAGATCAGTTTAGACCCGTAATATGCTTTAGATATTCAAATTTTCCACAAAGTGGGAAGCTAGGTGCAATGGTTTAGCTTAATGAGGTCGTAGAGTACAATATTTAGTTTTAAATAGTTAATCTTTGTATGGAATCAATTTCTGCTGTTAAATTCGACAACTTTCGACCCAGGTGGATGAAAATAGCCGTAATGGATCAGTTTAGACACGTAATATGCTTTAGATTTTCAAATTTTCCACAAATTGGGAAGCTAGGTGCAATGGTTTAGCCTAATGAGGTCGTAGAGTACAATATTTAGTTTTAAATAGTAAATCTTTGTATGGAATCAATTTCTGCTGTTAACTTCGACAACTTTCGACCCAGGTGGATGAAAATAGCCGTAATGGATCAGTTTAGACCCGTAATATGCTTTAGATATTCAAATTTTCCACAAATTGGGAAGCTAGGTGCAATGGTTTAGCCTAATGAGGTCGTAGAGTACAATATTTAGTTTTAAATAGTAAATCTTTGTATGGAATCAATTTCTGCTGTTAACTTCGACAACTTTCGACCCAGGTGGATGATAATAGCCGTAATGGATCAGTTTAGACCCGTAATATGCTTTAGATATTCAAATTTTCCACAAAGTGGGAAGCTAGGTGCAATGGTTTAGCTTAATGAGGTCGTAGAGTACAATATTTAGTTTTAAATCTTTGTATGGAATCAATTTCTGCTGTTAAATTCGACAACTTTCGACCCAGGTGGATGAAAATAGCCGTAATGGATCAGTTTAGACCCGTAATATGCTTTAGATATTCAAATTTTCCACAAATTGGGAAGCTAGGTGTAATGGTTTAGCCTAATGAGGTCGTAGAGTACAATATTTAGTTTTAAATAGTAAATCTTTGTATGGAATCAATTTCTGCTGTTAACTTCGACAACTTTCGACCCAGGTGGATGAAAATAGCCGTAATGGATCAGTTTAGACCCGTAATATGCTTTAGATATTCAAATTTTCCACAAAGTGGGAAGCTAGGTGCAATGGTTTAGCTTAATGAGGTCGTAGAGTACAATATTTAGTTTTAAATAGTTAATCTTTGTATGGAATCAATTTCTGCTGTTAAATTCGACAACTTTCGACCCAGGTGGATGAAAATAGCCGTAATAGATCAGTTTACACCCGTAATATGCTTTAGATATTCAAATTTTCCACAAAGTGGGAAGCTAGGTGCAATGGTTTAGCTTAATGAGGTCGTAGAGTACAATATTTAGTTTTAAATAGTAAATCTTTGTATGGAATCAATTTCTGCTGTTAAATTCGACAACTTTCAACCCAGGTGGATGAAAATAGCCGTAATGGATCAGTTTAAACCCGTAATATGCTTTAGATATTCAAATTTTCCACAAAGTGGGAAGCTAGGTGCAATGGTTTAGCCTAATGAGGTCGTAGAGTACAATATTTAGTTTTAAATAGTAAATCTTTGTATGGAATCAATTTCTGCTGTTAAATTCGACAACTTTCGACCCAGGTGGATGAAAATAGCCGTAATAGATCAGTTTAGACCCGTAATATGCTTTAGATATTCAAATTTTCCACAAAGTGGGAAGCAAGGTGCAATGGTTTAGCTTAATGAGGTCGTAGAGTACAATATTTAGTTTTAAATAGTTAATCTTTGTATGGAATCAATTTCTGCTGTTAAATTCGACAACTTTCGACCCAGGTGGATGAAAATAGCCGTTATGGAGCAGTTTAGACCCGTAATATGCTTTAGATATTCAAATTTTCCACAAATTGGGAAGCTAGGTGCAATGGTTTAGCCTAATGAGGTCGTAGAGTACAATATTTAGTTTTAAATAGTAAATCTTTGTATGGAATCAATTTCTGCTGTTAACTTCGACAACTTTCGACCCAGGTGGATGAAAATAGCCGTAATAGATCAGTTTAGACCCGTAATATGCTTTAGATATTCCAATTTTCCACAAAGTGGGAAGCTAGGTGCAATGGTTTAGCTTAATGAGGTCGTAGAGTACAATATTTAGTTTTAAATAGTAAATCTTTGTATGGAATCAATTTCTGCTGTTAAATTCGACAACTTTCGACCCAGGTGGATGAAAATAGCCGTAATAGATCAGTTTAGACCCGTAATATGCTTTAGATATTCAAATTTTCCACAAAGTGGGAAGCTAGGTGCAATGGTTTAGCTTAATGAGGTCGTAGAGTACAATATTTAGTTTTAAATAGTTAATCTTTGTATGGAATCAATTTCTGCTGTTAAATTCGACAACTTTCGACCCAGGTGGATGAAAATAGCCGTAATGGATCAGTTTAGACACGTAATATGCTTTAGATTTTCAAATTTTCCACAAATTGGGAAGCTAGGTGCAATGGTTTAGCCTAATGAGGTCGTAGAGTACAATATTTAGTTTTAAATAGTAAATCTTTGTATGGAATCAATTTCTGCTGTTAACTTCGACAACTTTCGACCCAGGTGGATGAAAATAGCCGTAATGGATCAGTTTAGACCCGTAATATGCTTTAGATATTCAAATTTTCCACAAAGTGGGAAGCTAGGTGCAATGGTTTAGCCTAATGAGGTCGTAGAGTACAATATTTAGTTTTAAATAGTAAATCTTTGTATGGAATCAATTTCTGCTGTTAAATTCGACAACTTTTGACCCAGGTGGATGAAAATAGCCGTAATGGATCAGTTTAGACCCGTAATATGCTTTAGATATTCAAATTTTCAAACCATCAATATTATGCTGGCTCAAGGTCTCGTTATGCTTTTCCACAAATTGGGAAGCTAGGTGCAATGGTTTAGCCTAATGAGGTCGTAGAGTACAATATTTAGTTTTAAATAGTAAATCTTTGTATGGAATCAATTTCTGCTGTTAAATTCGACAACTTTCGACCCAGGTGGATGAAAATAGCCGTAATGGATCAGTTTAGACCCGTAATATGCTTAAGAAATTCAAATTTTCCACAAATAGGGAAGCTAGGTGGAATGGTTTAGCTTAATGAGGTCGTAGAGTACAATATTTAGTTTTAAATAGTTAATCTTTGTATGGAATCAACTTCTGCTGTTAAATTCGACAACTTTCGACCCAGGTGGATGAAAATAGACGTAATGGATCAGTTTAGACCCGTAATATGCTTTAGATATTCAAATTTTCCACAAAGTGGGAAGCTAGGTGCAATGGTTTAGCCTAATGAGGTCGTAGAGTACAATATTTAGTTTTAAATAGTAAATCTTTATATGGAATCAATTTCTGCTGTTAACTTCGACAACTTTCGACCCAGGTGGATGAAAATAGCCGTAATGGATCAGTTTAGACCCGTAATATGCTTTAGATATTCAAATTTTCCACAAATTGGGAAGCTAGGTGCAATGGTTTAGCCTAATGAGGTCGTAGAGTACAATATTTAGTTTTAAATAGTAAATCTTTGTATGGAATCAATTTCTGCTGTTAACTTCGACAACTTTCGACCCAGGCGGATGAAAATAGCCGTAATGGATCAGTTTAGACCCGTAATATGCTTTAGATATTTAAATTTTCCACAAAGTGGGAAGCTAGGTGCAATGGTTTAGCTTAATGAGGTCGTAGAGTACAATATTTAGTTTTAAATAGTAAATCTTTGTATGGAATCAATTTCTGCTGTTAAATTCGACAACTTTCGACCCAGGTGGATGAAAATAGCCGTAATGGATCAGTTTAGACCCGTAATATGCTTTAGATATTCAAATTTTCCACAAATTGGGAAGCTAGGTGCAATGGTTTAGCCTAATGAGGTCGTAGAGTACAATATTTAGTTTTAAATAGTAAATCTTTGTATGGAATCAATTTCTGCTGTTAACTTCGACAACTTTCGACCCGGGTGGATGAAAATAGCCGTAATGGATCAGTTTAGACCCGTAATATGCTTAAGATATTCAAATTTTCCACAAATTGGGAAGCTAGGTGGAATGGTTTAGCCTAATGAGGTCGTAGAGTACAATATTTAGTTTTAAATAGTTAATCTTTGTATGGAATCAATTTCTGCTGTTAAATTCGACAACTTTCGACCCAGGTGGATGAAAATAGACGTAATGGATCAGTTTAGACCCGTAATATGCTTTAGATATTCAAATTTTCCACAAAGTGGGAAGCTAGGTGCAATGGTTTAGCCTAATGAGGTCGTAGAGTACAATATTTAGTTTTAAATAGTTAATCTTTATATGGAATCAATTTCTGCTGTTAACTTCGACAACTTTCGACCCAGGTGGATGAAAATAGCCGTAATGGATCAGTTTAGACCCGTAATATGCTTTAGATATTCAAACTTTCCACAAAGTGGGAAGCTAGGTGCAATGGTTTAGCCTAATGAGGTCGTAGAGTACAATATTTAGTTTTAAATAGTAAATCTTTGTATGGTATCAATTTCTGCTGTTAAATTCGACAACTTTCGACCCAGGTGGATGAAAATAGCCGTAATAGATCAGTTTAGACCCGTAATATGCTTTAGATATTCAAATTTTCCACAAAGTGGGAAGCTAGGTGCAATGGTTTAGCTTAATGAGGTCGTAGAGTACAATATTTAGTTTTAAATCTTTGTATGGAATCAATTTCTGCTGTTAACTTCGACAACTTTCGACCCAGGTGGATGAAAATAGCCGTAATGGATCAGTTTAGACCCGTAATATGCTTTAGATATTCAAATTTTCCACAAATTGGGAAGCTAGGTGCAATGGTTTAGCCTAATGAGGTCGTAGAGTACAATATTTAGTTTTAAATAGTAAATCTTTGTATGGAATCAATTTCTGCTGTTAAATTCGACAACTTTCAACCCAGGTGGATGAAAATAGCCGTAATGGATCAGTTTAAACCCGTAATATGCTTTAGATATTCAAATTTTCCACAAAGTGGGAAGCTAGGTGCAATGGTTTAGCCTAATGAGGTCGTAGAGTACAATATTTAGTTTTAAATAGTAAATCTTTGTATGGAATCAATTTCTGCTGTTAAATTCGACAACTTTCGACCCAGGTGGATGAAAATAGCCGTAATAGATCAGTTTAGACCCGTAATATGCTTTAGATATTCAAATTTTCCACAAAGTGGGAAGCAAGGTGCAATGGTTTAGCTTAATGAGGTCGTAGAGTACAATATTTAGTTTTAAATAGTTAATCTTTGTATGGAATCAATTTCTGCTGTTAAATTCGACAACTTTCGACCCAGGTGGATGAAAATAGCCGTTATGGAGCAGTTTAGACCCGTAATATGCTTTAGATATTCAAATTTTCCACAAATTGGGAAGCTAGGTGCAATGGTTTAGCCTAATGAGGTCGTAGAGTACAATATTTAGTTTTAAATAGTAAATCTTTGTATGGAATCAATTTCTGCTGTTAACTTCGACAACTTTCGACCCAGGTGGATGAAAATAGCCGTAATAGATCAGTTTAGACCCGTAATATGCTTTAGATATTCCAATTTTCCACAAAGTGGGAAGCTAGGTGCAATGGTTTAGCTTAATGAGGTCGTAGAGTACAATATTTAGTTTTAAATAGTAAATCTTTGTATGGAATCAATTTCTGCTGTTAAATTCGACAACTTTCGACCCAGGTGGATGAAAATAGCCGTAATAGATCAGTTTAGACCCGTAATATGCTTTAGATATTCAAATTTTCCACAAAGTGGGAAGCTAGGTGCAATGGTTTAGCTTAATGAGGTCGTAGAGTACAATATTTAGTTTTAAATAGTTAATCTTTGTATGGAATCAATTTCTGCTGTTAAATTCGACAACTTTCGACCCAGGTGGATGAAAATAGCCGTAATGGATCAGTTTAGACACGTAATATGCTTTAGATTTTCAAATTTTCCACAAATTGGGAAGCTAGGTGCAATGGTTTAGCCTAATGAGGTCGTAGAGTACAATATTTAGTTTTAAATAGTAAATCTTTGTATGGAATCAATTTCTGCTGTTAACTTCGACAACTTTCGACCCAGGTGGATGAAAATAGCCGTAATGGATCAGTTTAGACCCGTAATATGCTTTAGATATTCAAATTTTCCACAAAGTGGGAAGCTAGGTGCAATGGTTTAGCCTAATGAGGTCGTAGAGTACAATATTTAGTTTTAAATAGTAAATCTTTGTATGGAATCAATTTCTGCTGTTAAATTCGACAACTTTTGACCCAGGTGGATGAAAATAGCCGTAATGGATCAGTTTAGACCCGTAATATGCTTTAGATATTCAAATTTTCAAACCATCAATATTATGCTGGCTCAAGGTCTCGTTATGCTTTTCCACAAATTGGGAAGCTAGGTGCAATGGTTTAGCCTAATGAGGTCGTAGAGTACAATATTTAGTTTTAAATAGTAAATCTTTGTATGGAATCAATTTCTGCTGTTAAATTCGACAACTTTCGACCCAGGTGGATGAAAATAGCCGTAATGGATCAGTTTAGACCCGTAATATGCTTAAGAAATTCAAATTTTCCACAAATAGGGAAGCTAGGTGGAATGGTTTAGCTTAATGAGGTCGTAGAGTACAATATTTAGTTTTAAATAGTTAATCTTTGTATGGAATCAACTTCTGCTGTTAAATTCGACAACTTTCGACCCAGGTGGATGAAAATAGACGTAATGGATCAGTTTAGACCCGTAATATGCTTTAGATATTCAAATTTTCCACAAAGTGGGAAGCTAGGTGCAATGGTTTAGCCTAATGAGGTCGTAGAGTACAATATTTAGTTTTAAATAGTAAATCTTTATATGGAATCAATTTCTGCTGTTAACTTCGACAACTTTCGACCCAGGTGGATGAAAATAGCCGTAATGGATCAGTTTAGACCCGTAATATGCTTTAGATATTCAAATTTTCCACAAATTGGGAAGCTAGGTGCAATGGTTTAGCCTAATGAGGTCGTAGAGTACAATATTTAGTTTTAAATAGTAAATCTTTGTATGGAATCAATTTCTGCTGTTAACTTCGACAACTTTCGACCCAGGCGGATGAAAATAGCCGTAATGGATCAGTTTAGACCCGTAATATGCTTTAGATATTTAAATTTTCCACAAAGTGGGAAGCTAGGTGCAATGGTTTAGCTTAATGAGGTCGTAGAGTACAATATTTAGTTTTAAATAGTAAATCTTTGTATGGAATCAATTTCTGCTGTTAAATTCGACAACTTTCGACCCAGGTGGATGAAAATAGCCGTAATGGATCAGTTTAGACCCGTAATATGCTTTAGATATTCAAATTTTCCACAAATTGGGAAGCTAGGTGCAATGGTTTAGCCTAATGAGGTCGTAGAGTACAATATTTAGTTTTAAATAGTAAATCTTTGTATGGAATCAATTTCTGCTGTTAACTTCGACAACTTTCGACCCGGGTGGATGAAAATAGCCGTAATGGATCAGTTTAGACCCGTAATATGCTTAAGATATTCAAATTTTCCACAAATTGGGAAGCTAGGTGGAATGGTTTAGCTTAATGAGGTCGTAGAGTACAATATTTAGTTTTAAATAGTTAATCTTTGTATGGAATCAATTTCTGCTGTTAAATTCGACAACTTTCGACCCAGGTGGATGAAAATAGACGTAATGGATCAGTTTAGACCCGTAATATGCTTTAGATATTCAAATTTTCCACAAAGTGGGAAGCTAGGTGCAATGGTTTAGCCTAATGAGGTCGTAGAGTACAATATTTAGTTTTAAATAGTTAATCTTTATATGGAATCAATTTCTGCTGTTAACTTCGACAACTTTCGACCCAGGTGGATGAAAATAGCCGTAATGGATCAGTTTAGACCCGTAATATGCTTTAGATATTCAAACTTTCCACAAAGTGGGAAGCTAGGTGCAATGGTTTAGCCTAATGAGGTCGTAGAGTACAATATTTAGTTTTAAATAGTAAATCTTTGTATGGTATCAATTTCTGCTGTTAAATTCGACAACTTTCGACCCAGGTGGATGAAAATAGCCGTAATAGATCAGTTTAGACCCGTAATATGCTTTAGATATTCAAATTTTCCACAAAGTGGGAAGCTAGGTGCAATGGTTTAGCTTAATGAGGTCGTAGAGTACAATATTTAGTTTTAAATCTTTGTATGGAATCAATTTCTGCTGTTAAATTCGACAACTTTCGACCCAGGTGGATGAAAATAGCCGTAATGGATCAGTTTAGACCCGTAATATGCTTTAGATATTCAAATTTTCCACAAATTGGGAAGCTAGGTGCAATGGTTTAGCCTAATGAGGTCGTAGAGTACAATATTTAGTTTTAAATAGTAAATCTTTGTATGGAATCAATTTCTGCTGTTAACTTCGACAACTTTCGACCCAGGTGGATGATAATAGCCGTAATGGATCAGTTTAGACCCGTAATATGCTTTAGATATTCAAATTTTCCACAAAGTGGGAAGCTAGGTGCAATGGTTTAGCTTAATGAGGTCGTAGAGTACAATATTTAGTTTTAAATCTTTGTATGGAATCAATTTCTGCTGTTAAATTCGACAACTTTCGACCCAGGTGGATGAAAATAGCCGTAATGGATCAGTTTAGACCCGTAATATGCTTTAGATATTCAAATTTTCCACAAAGTGGGAAGCTAGGTGCAATGGTTTAGCTTAATGAGGTCGTAGAGTACAATATTTAGTTTTAAATAGTTAATCTTTGTATGGAATCAATTTCTGCTGTTAAATTCGACAACTTTCGACCCAGGTGGATGAAAATAGACGTAATGGATCAGTTTAGACCCGTAATATGCTTTAGATATTCAAATTTTCCACAAAGTGGGAAGCTAGGTGCAATGGTTTAGCCTAATGAGGTCGTAGAGTACAATATTTAGTTTTAAATAGTTAATCTTTATATGGAATCAATTTCTGCTGTTAACTTCGACAACTTTCGACCCAGGTGGATGAAAATAGCCGTAATGGATCAGTTTAGACCCGTAATATGCTTTAGATATTCAAATTTTCCACAAAGTGGGAAGCTAGGTGCAATGGTTTAGCCTAATGAGGTCGTAGAGTACAATATTTAGTTTTAAATAGTAAATCTTTGTATGGTATCAATTTCTGCTGTTAAATTCGACAACTTTCGACCCAGGTGGATGAAAATAGCCGTAATAGATCAGTTTAGACCCGTAATATGCTTTAGATATTCAAATTTTCCACAAAGTGGGAAGCTAGGTGCAATGGTTTAGCTTAATGAGGTCGTAGAGTACAATATTTAGTTTTAAATAGTTAATCTTTGTATGGAATCAATTTCTGCTGTTAAATTCGACAACTTTCGACCCAGGTGGATGAAAATAGCCGTAATGGATCAGTTTAGACCCGTAATATGCTTTAGATATTCAAATTTTCCACAAATTGGGAAGCTAGGTGCAATGGTTTAGCCTAATGAGGTCGTAGAGTACAATATTTAGTTTTAAATAGTAAATCTTTGTATGGAATCAATTTCTGCTGTTAACTTCGACAACTTTCGACCCAGGTGGATGAAAATAGCCGTAATTTATCAGTTTAGACCCGTAATATGCTTTAGATATTCAAATTTTCCACAAATTGGGAAGCTAGGTGCAATGGTTTAGCCTAATGAGGTCGTAGAGTACAATATTTAGTTTTAAATAGTAAATCTTTGTATGGAATCAATTTCTGCTGTTAACTTCGACAACTTTCGACCCAGGCGGATGAAAATAGCCGTAATGGATCAGTTTAGACCCGTAATATGCTTTAGATATTCAAATTTTCCACAAAGTGGGAAGCTAGGTGCAATGGTTTAGCTTAATGAGGTCGTAGAGTACAATATTTAGTTTTAAATAGTAAATCTTTGTATGGAATCAATTTCTGCTGTTAAATTCGACAACTTTCGACCCAGGTGGATGAAAATAGCCGTAATGGATCAGTTTAGACCCGTAATATGCTTTAGATATTCAAATTTTCCACAAATTGGGAAGCTAGGTGCAATGGTTTAGCCTAATGAGGTCGTAGAGTACAATATTTAGTTTTAAATAGTAAATCTTTGTATGGAATCAATTTCTGCTGTTAACTTCGACAACTTTCGACCCAGGTGGATGAAAATAGCCGTAATGGATCAGTTTAGACCCGTAATATGCTTAAGATATTCAAATTTTCCACAAATTGGGAAGCTAGGTGGAATGGTTTAGCTTAATGAGGTCGTAGAGTACAATATTTAGTTTTAAATAGTTAATCTTTGTATGGAATCAATTTCTGCTGTTAAATTCGACAACTTTCGACCCAGGTGGATGAAAATAGACGTAATGGATCAGTTTAGACCCGTAATATGCTTTAGATATTCAAATTTTCCACAAAGTGGGAAGCTAGGTGCAATGGTTTAGCCTAATGAGGTCGTAGAGTACAATATTTAGTTTTAAATAGTTAATCTTTATATGGAATCAATTTCTGCTGTTAAATTCGACAACTTTCGACCCAGGTGGATGAAAATAGCCGTAATGGATCAGTTTAGACCCGTAATATGCTTTAGATATTCAAATTTTCCACAAAGTGGGAAGCTAGGTGCAATGGTTTAGCTTAATGAGGTCGTAGAGTACAATATTTAGTTTTAAATCTTTGTATGGAATCAATTTCTGCTGTTAAATTCGACAACTTTCGACCCAGGTGGATGAAAATAGCCGTAATGGATCAGTTTAGACCCGTAATATGCTTTAGATATTCAAATTTTCCACAAATTGGGAAGCTAGGTGCAATGGTTTAGCCTAATGAGGTCGTAGAGTACAATATTTAGTTTTAAATAGTAAATCTTTGTATGGAATCAATTTCTGCTGTTAAATTCGACAACTTTCGACCCAGGTGGATGAAAATAGCCGTAATAGATCAGTTTAGACCCGTAATATGCTTTAGATATTCAAATTTTCCACAAAGTGGGAAGCTAGGTGCAATGGTTTAGCTTAATGAGGTCGTAGAGTACAATATTTAGTTTTAAATCTTTGTATGGAATCAATTTCTGCTGTTAACTTCGACAACTTTCGACCCAGGTGGATGAAAATAGCCGTAATAGATCAGTTTAGACCCGTAATATGCTTTAGATATTCAAATTTTCCACAAAGTGGGAAGCTAGGTGCAATGGTTTAGCTTAATGAGGTCGTAGAGTACAATATTTAGTTTTAAATCTTTGTATGGAATCAATTTCTGCTGTTAACTTCGACAACTTTCGACCCAGGTGGATGATAATAGCCGTAATGGATCAGTTTAGACCCGTAATATGCTTTAGATATTCAAATTTTCCACAAAGTGGGATGGTTTGCTTAATGAGGTCGTAGAGTACAATATTTAGTTTTAAATCTTTGTATGGAATCAATTTCTGCTGTTAAATTCGACAACTTTCGACCCAGGTGGATGAAAATAGCCGTAATAGATCAGTTTAGACCCGTAATTTGCTTTAGATATTCAAATTTTCCACAAAGTGGGAAGCTAGGTGCAATGGTTTAGCTTAATGAGGTCGTAGAGTACAATATTTAGTTTTAAATAGTTAATCTTTGTATGGAATCAATTTCTGCTGTTAAATTCGACAACTTTCGACCCAGGTGGATGAAAATAGACGTAATGGATCAGTTTAGACCCGTAATATGCTTTAGATATTCAAATTTTCCACAAAGTGGGAAGCTAGGTGCAATGGTTTAGCCTAATGAGGTCGTAGAGTACAATATTTAGTTTTAAATAGCTTATCTTTATATGGAATCAATTTCTGCTGTTAACTTCGACAACTTTCGACCCAGGTGGATGAAAATAGCCGTAATGGATCAGTTTAGACCCGTAATATGCTTTAGATATTCAAATTTTCCACAAGCTTTAGATATTCAAATTTTCCACAAAGTGGAACTAGGTGTGTTTATAAGAGGTCGTAAAATATTAGTTAAAAGTAAGTAGGATCATGTTAATCGACAACTCGACCCAGGTGGATGAACGTACCGTCTAGAAAAATAGTGGGAAGCTAGGTGCAATGGTTTAGCCTAATGAGGTCGTAGAGTACAATATTTAGTTTTAAATAGTTAATCTTTGTATGGAATCAATTTCTGCTGTTAAATTCGACAACTTTCGACCCAGGTGGATGAAAATAGCCGTAATGGATCAGTTTAGACCCGTAATATGCTTTAGATATTCAAATTTTCCACAAAGTGGGAAGCTAGGTGCAATGGTTTAGCCTAATGAGGTCGTAGAGTACAATATTTAGTTTTAAATAGTTAATCTTTGTATGGAATCAATTTCTGCTGTTAAATTCGACAACTTTCGACCCAGGTGGATGAAAATAGCCGTAATGGATCAGTTTAGACCCGTAATATGCTTTAGATATTCAAATTTTCCACAAAGTGGGAAGCTAGGTGCAATGGTTTAGCCTAATGAGGTCGTAGAGTACAATATTTAGTTTTAAATAGTAAATCTTTGTATGGAATCAATTTCTGCTGTTAACTTCGACAACTTTCGACCCAGGTGGATGAAAATAGCCGTAATGGATCAGTTTAGACCCGTAATATGCTTTAGATATTCAAATTTTCCACAAAGTGGGAAGCTAGGTGCAATGGTTTAGCCTAATGAGGTCGTAGAGTACAATATTTAGTTTTAAATAGTAAATCTTTGTATGGAATCAATTTCTGCTGTTAAATTCGACAACTTTCGACCCAGGTGGATGAAAATAGCCGTAATAGATCAGTTTAGACCCGTAATATGCTTTAGATATTCAAATTTTCCACAAAGTGGGAAGCTAGGTGCAATGGTTTAGCTTAATGAGGTCGTAGAGTACAATATTTAGTTTTAAATAGTTAATCTTTGTATGGAATCAATTTCTGCTGTTAAATTCGACAACTTTCGACCCAGGTGGATGAAAATAGCCGTAATGGATCAGTTTAGACCCGTAATATGCTTTAGATATTCAAATTTTCCACAAATTGGGAAGCTAGGTGCAATGGTTTAGCCTAATGAGGTCGTAGAGTACAATATTTAGTTTTAAATAGTTAAATCTTTGTATGGAATCAATTTCTGCTGTTAAATTCGACAACTTTCGACCCAGGTGGATGAAAATAGCCGTAATGGATCAGTTTAGACCCGTAATATGCTTTAGATATTCAAATTTTCCACAAAGTGGGAAGCTAGGTGCAATGGTTTAGCCTAATGAGGTCGTAGAGTACAATATTTAGTTTTAAATAGTAAATCTTTGTATGGAATCAATTTCTGCTGTTAACTTCGACAACTTTCGACCCAGGTGGATGAAAATAGCCGTAATGGATCAGTTTAGACCCGTAATATGCTTTAGATATTCAAATTTTCCACAAATTGGGAAGCTAGGTGCAATGGTTTAGCCTAATGAGGTCGTAGAGTACAATATTTAGTTTTAAATAGTTAATCTTTGTATGGAATCAATTTCTGCTGTTAAATTCGACAACTTTCGACCCAGGTGGATGAAAATAGCCGTAATGGATCAGTTTAGACCCGTAATATGCTTTAGATATTCAAATTTTCCACAAAGTGGGAAGCTAGGTGCAATGGTTTAGCCTAATGAGGTCGTAGAGTACAATATTTAGTTTTAAATAGTAAATCTTTGTATGGAATCAATTTCTGCTGTTAACTTCGACAACTTTCGACCCAGGTGGATGAAAATAGCCGTAATGGATCAGTTTAGACCCGTAATATGCTTTAGATATTCAAATTTTCCACAAAGTGGGAAGCTAGGTGCAATGGTTTAGCCTAATGAGGTCGTAGAGTACAATATTTAGTTTTAAATAGTAAATCTTTGTATGGAATCAATTTCTGCTGTTAAATTCGACAACTTTCGACCCAGGTGGATGAAAATAGCCGTAATGGATCAGTTTAGACCCGTAATATGCTTTAGATATTCAAATTTTCCACAAAGTGGGAAGCTAGGTGCAATGGTTTAGCTTAATGAGGTCGTAGAGTACAATATTTAGTTTTAAATAGTTAATCTTTGTATGGAATCAATTTCTGCTGTTAAATTCGACAACTTTCGACCCAGGTGGATGAAAATAGCCGTAATGGATCAGTTTAGACCCGTAATATGCTTTAGATATTCAAATTTTCCACAAAGTGGGAAGCTAGGTGCAATGGTTTAGCCTAATGAGGTCGTAGAGTACAATATTTAGTTTTAAATAGTAAATCTTTGTATGGAATCAATTTCTGCTGTTAAATTCGACAACTTTCGACCCAGGTGGATGAAAATAGCCGTAATGGATCAGTTTAGACCCGTAATATGCTTTAGATATTCAAATTTTCCACAAATTGGGAAGCTAGGTGCAATGGTTTAGCCTAATGAGGTCGTAGAGTACAATATTTAGTTTTAAATAGTAAATCTTTGTATGGAATCAATTTCTGCTGTTAACTTCGACAACTTTCGACCCAGGTGGATGAAAATAGCCGTAATGGATCAGTTTAGACCCGTAATATGCTTTAGATATTCAAATTTTCCACAAAGTGGGAAGCTAGGTGCAATGGTTTAGCTTAATGAGGTCGTAGAGTACAATATTTAGTTTTAAATAGTTAATCTTTGTATGGAATCAATTTCTGCTGTTAAATTCGACAACTTTCGACCCAGGTGGATGAAAATAGCCGTAATGGATCAGTTTAGACCCGTAATATGCTTTAGATATTCAAATTTTCCACAAATTGGGAAGCTAGGTGCAATGGTTTAGCCTAATGAGGTCGTAGAGTACAATATTTAGTTTTAAATAGTAAATCTTTGTATGGAATCAATTTCTGCTGTTAACTTCGACAACTTTCGACCCAGGTGGATGAAAATAGCCGTAATAGATCAGTTTAGACCCGTAATATGCTTTAGATATTCAAATTTTCCACAAAGTGGGAAGCTAGGTGCAATGGTTTAGCCTAATGAGGTCGTAGAGTACAATATTTAGTTTTAAATAGTTAATCTTTGTATGGAATCAATTTCTGCTGTTAAATTCGACAACTTTCGACCCAGGTGGATGAAAATAGCCGTAATAGATCAGTTTAGACCCGTAATATGCTTTAGATATTCAAATTTTCCACAAAGTGGGAAGCTAGGTGCAATGGTTTAGCCTAATGAGGTCGTAGAGTACAATATTTAGTTTTAAATAGTAAATCTTTGTATGGAATCAATTTCTGCTGTTAAATTCGACAACTTTCGACCCAGGTGGATGAAAATAGCCGTAATGGATCAGTTTAGACCCGTAATATGCTTTAGATATTCAAATTTTCCACAAAGTGGGAAGCTAGGTGCAATGGTTTAGCCTAATGAGGTCGTAGAGTACAATATTTAGTTTTAAATAGTAAATCTTTGTATGGAATCAATTTCTGCTGTTAAATTCGACAACTTTCGACCCAGGTGGATGAAAATAGCCGTAATGGATCAGTTTAGACCCGTAATATGCTTTAGATATTCAAATTTTCCACAAATTGGGAAGCTAGGTGCAATGGTTTAGCCTAATGAGGTCGTAGAGTACAATATTTAGTTTTAAATAGTAAATCTTTGTATGGAATCAATTTCTGCTGTTAAATTCGACAACTTTCGACCCAGGTGGATGAAAATAGCCGTAATGGATCAGTTTAGACCCGTAATATGCTTTAGATATTCAAATTTTCCACAAAGTGGGAAGCTAGGTGCAATGGTTTAGCTTAATGAGGTCGTAGAGTACAATATTTAGTTTTAAATAGTAAATCTTTGTATGGAATCAATTTCTGCTGTTAAATTCGACAACTTTCGACCCAGGTGGATGAAAATAGCCGTAATGGATCAGTTCCGTAAAGCTTTAGATATTCAAATTTTCCACAAAGTGGGAAGCTAGGTGCAATGGTTTAGCTTAATGAGGTCGTAGAGTACAATATTTAGTTTTAAATAGTTAATCTTTGTATGGAATAAATTTCTGCTGTTAAATTCGACAACTTTCGACCCAGGTGGATGAAAATTGCCGTAATGGATCAGTTTAGACCCGTAATATGCTTTAGATATTCAAATTTTCCACAAATTGGGAAGCTAGGTGCAATGGTTTAGCCTAATGAGGTCGTAGAGTACAATATTTAGTTTTAAATAGTAAATCTTTGTATGGAATCAATTTCTGCTGTTAACTTCGACAACTTTCGACCCAGGTGGATGAAAATAGCCGTAATGGATCAGTTTAGACCCGTAATATGCTTTAGATATTCAAATTTTCCACAAATTGGGAAGCTAGGTGCAATGGTTTAGCCTAATGAGGTCGTAGAGTACAATATTTAGTTTTAAATAGTAAATCTTTGTATGGAATCAATTTCTGCTGTTAACTTCGACAACTTTCGACCCAGGTGGATGAAAATAGCCGTAATAGATCAGTTTAGACCCGTAATATGCTTTAGATATTCAAATTTTCCACAAAGTGGGAAGCTAGGTGCAATGGTTTAGCTTAATGAGGTCGTAGAGTACAATAATTAGTTTTAAATAGTAAATCTTTGTATGGAATCAATTTCTGCTGTTAAATTCGACAACTTTCGACCCAGGTGGATGAAAATAGCCGTAATGGATCAGTTTAAACCCGTAATATGCTTTAGATATTCAAATTTTCCACAAAGTGGGAAGCTAGGTGCAATGGTTTAGCCTAATGAGGTCGTAGAGTACAATATTTAGTTTTAAATAGTAAATCTTTGTATGGAATCAATTTCTGCTGTTAAATTCGACAACTTTCGACCCAGGTGGATGAAAATAGCCGTAATAGATCAGTTTAGACCCGTAATATGCTTTAGATATTCAAATTTTCCACAAAGTGGGAAGCTAGGTGCAATGGTTTAGCTTAATGAGGTCGTAGAGTACAATATTTAGTTTTAAATAGTTAATCTTTGTATGGAATCAATTTCTGCTGTTAAATTCGACAACTTTCGACCCAGGTGGATGAAAATAGCCGTAATGGATCAGTTTAGACCCGTAATATGCTTTAGATATTCAAATTTTCCACAAATTGGGAAGCTAGGTGCAATGGTTTAGCCTAATGAGGTCGTAGAGTACAATATTTAGTTTTAAATAGTAAATCTTTGTATGGAATCAATTTCTGCTGTTAACTTCGACAACTTTCGACCCAGGTGGATGAAAATAGCCGTAATAGATCAGCTTAGACCCGTAATATGCTTTAGATATTCAAATTTTCCACAAAGTGGGAATTTAGGTGCAATGGTTTAGCTTAATGAGGTCGTAGAGTACAATATTTAGTTTTAAATAGTTAATCTTTGTATGGAATCAATTTCTGCTGTTAAATTCGACAACTTTCGACCCAGGTGGATGAAAATAGCCGTAATAGATCAGTTTAGACCCGTAATATGCTTTAGATATTCAAATTTTCCACAAAGTGGGAAGCTAGGTGCAATGGTTTAGCCTAATGAGGTCGTAGAGTACAATATTTAGTTTTAAATAGTAAATCTTTGTATGGAATCAATTTCTGCTGTTAAATTCGACAACTTTCGACCCAGGTGGATGAAAATAGCCGTAATAGATCAGTTTAGACCCGTAATATGCTTTAGATATTCAAATTTTCCACAAAGTGGGAAGCTAGGTGCAATGGTTTAGCTTAATGAGGTCGTAGAGTACAATATTTAGTTTTAAATAGTTAATCTTTGTATGGAATCAATTTCTGCTGTTAAATTCGACAACTTTCGACCCAGGTGGATGAAAATAGCCGTAATGGATCAGTTTAGACCCGTCATATGCTTTAGATATTCAAATTTTCCACAAATTGGGAAGCTAGGTGCAATGGCTTAGCCTAATGAGGTCATAGAGTACAATATTTAGTTTTAAATAGTTAATCTTTGTATGGAATCAATTTCTGCTGTTAACTTCGACAACTTTCGACCCAGGTGGATGAAAATAGCCGTAATAGATCAGTTTAGACCCGTAATATGCTTTAGATATTCAAATTTTCCACAAAGTGGGAAGCTAGGTGCAATGGTTTAGCCTAATGAGGTCGTAGAGTACAATATTTAGTTTTAAATGGTAAATCTTTGTATGGAATCAATTTCTGCTGTTAACTTCGACAACTTTCGACCCAGGTGGATGAAAATAGCCGTAATAGATCAGTTTAGACCCGTAATATGCTTTAGATATTCAAATTTTCCACAAAGTGGGAAGCTAGGTGCAATGGTTTAGCCTAATGAGGTCGTAGAGTACAATATTTAGTTTTAAATAGTAAATCTTTGTATGGAATCAATTTCTGCTGTTAAATTCGACAACTTTCGACCCAGGTGGATGAAAATAGCCGTAATAGATCAGTTTAGACCCGTAATATGCTTTAGATATTCAAATTTTCCACAAAGTGGGAAGCTAGGTGCAATGGTTTAGCTTAATGAGGTCGTAGAGTACAATATTTAGTTTTAAATAGTTAATCTTTGTATGGAATCAATTTCTGCTGTTAAATTCGACAACTTTCGACCCAGGTGGATGAAAATAGCCGTAATGGATCAGTTTAGACCCGTAATATGCTTTAGATATTCAAATTTTCCACAAATTGGGAAGCTAGGTGCAATGGTTTAGCCTAATGAGGTCGTAGAGTACAATATTTAGTTTTAAATAGTAAATCTTTGTATGGAATCAATTTCTGCTGTTAACTTCGACAACTTTCGACCCAGGTGGATGAAAATAGCCGTAATGGATCAGTTTAGACCCGTAATATGCTTTAGATATTCAAATTTTCCACAAAGTGGGAAGCTAGGTGCAATGGTTTAGCCTAATGAGGTCGTAGAGTACAATATTTAGTTTTAAATAGTAAATCTTTGTATGGAATCAATTTCTGCTGTTAAATTCGACAACTTTCGACCCAGGTGGATGAAAATAGCCGTAATGGATCAGTTTAGACCCGTAATATGCTTTAGATATTCAAATTTTCCACAAATTGGGAAGCTAGGTGCAATGGTTTAGCCTAATGAGGTCGTAGAGTACAATATTTAGTTTTAAATAGTAAATCTTTGTATGGAATCAATTTCTGCTGTTAAATTCGACAACTTTCGACCCAGGTGGATGAAAATAGCCGTAATAGATCAGTTTAGACCCGTAATATGCTTTAGATATTCAAATTTTCCACAAAGTGGGAAGCTAGGTGCAATGGTTTAGCTTAATGAGGTCGTAGAGTACAATATTTAGTTTTAAATAGTTAATCTTTGTATGGAATCAATTTCTGCTGTTAAATTCGACAACTTTCGACCCAGGTGGATGAAAATAGCCGTAATAGATCAGTTTAGATATTCAAATTTTCCACAAAGTGGGAAGCTAGGTGCAATGGTTTAGCTTAATGAGGTCGTAGAGTACAATATTTAGTTTTAAATAGTTAATCTTTGTATGGAATAAATTTCTGCTGTTAAATTCGACAACTTTCGACCCAGGTGGATGAAAATTGCCGTAATGGATCAGTTTAGACCCGTAATATGCTTTAGATATTCAAATTTTCCACAAATTGGGAAGCTAGGTGCAATGGTTTAGCCTAATGAGGTCGTAGAGTACAATATTTAGTTTTAAATAGTAAATCTTTGTATGGAATCAATTTCTGCTGTTAACTTCGACAACTTTCGACCCAGGTGGATGAAAATAGCCGTAATGGATCAGTTTAGACCCGTAATATGCTTTAGATATTCAAATTTTCCACAAATTGGGAAGCTAGGTGCAATGGTTTAGCTTAATGAGGTCGTAGAGTACAATATTTAGTTTTAAATAGTTAATCTTTGTATGGAATCAATTTCTGCTGTTAAATTCGACAACTTTCGACCCAGGTGGATGAAAATAGCCGTAATGGATCAGTTTAGACCCGTAATATGCTTTAGATATTCAAATTTTCCACAAATTGGGAAGCTAGGTGCAATGGTTTAGCGTAATGAGGTCGTAGAGTACAATATTTAGTTTTAAATAGTAAATCTTTGTATGGAATCAATTTCTGCTGTTAACTTCGACAACTTTCGACCCAGGTGGATGAAAATAGCCGTAATGGATCAGTTTAGACCCGTAATATGCTTTAGATATTCAAATTTTCCACAAAGTGGGAAGCTAGGTGCAATGGTTTAGCCTAATGAGGTCGTAGAGTACAATATTTAGTTTTAAATAGTAAATCTTTGTATGGAATCAATTTCTGCTGTTAAATTCGACAACTTTCGACCCAGGTGGATGAAAATAGCCGTAATAGATCAGCTTAGACCCGTAATATGCTTTAGATATTCAAATTTTCCACAAAGTGGGAATTTAGGTGCAATGGTTTAGCTTAATGAGGTCGTAGAGTACAATATTTAGTTTTAAATAGTTAATCTTTGTATGGAATCAATTTCTGCTGTTAAATTCGACAACTTTCGACCCAGGTGGATGAAAATAGCCGTAATAGATCAGTTTAGACCCGTAATATGCTTTAGATATTCAAATTTTCCACAAAGTGGGAAGCTAGGTGCAATGGTTTAGCCTAATGAGGTCGTAGAGTACAATATTTAGTTTTAAATAGTAAATCTTTGTATGGAATCAATTTCTGCTGTTAAATTCGACAACTTTCGACCCAGGTGGATGAAAATAGCCGTAATAGATCAGTTTAGACCCGTAATATGCTTTAGATATTCAAATTTTCCACAAAGTGGGAAGCTAGGTGCAATGGTTTAGCTTAATGAGGTCGTAGAGTACAACATTTAGTTTTAAATAGTTAATCTTTGTATGGAATCAATTTCTGCTGTTAAATTCGACAACTTTCGACCCAGGTGGATGAAAATAGCCGTAATAGATCAGTTTAGATATTCAAATTTTCCACAAAGTGGGAAGCTAGGTGCAATGGTTTAGCTTAATGAGGTCGTAGAGTACAATATTTAGTTTTAAATAGTTAATCTTTGTATGGAATAAATTTCTGCTGTTAAATTCGACAACTTTCGACCCAGGTGGATGAAAATTGCCGTAATGGATCAGTTTAGACCCGTAATATGCTTTAGATATTCAAATTTTCCACAAATTGGGAAGCTAGGTGCAATGGTTTAGCCTAATGAGGTCGTAGAGTACAATATTTAGTTTTAAATAGTAAATCTTTGTATGGAATCAATTTCTGCTGTTAACTTCGACAACTTTCGACCCAGGTGGATGAAAATAGCCGTAATGGATCAGTTTAGACCCGTAATATGCTTTAGATATTCAAATTTTCCACAAATTGGGAAGCTAGGTGCAATGGTTTAGCCTAATGAGGTCGTAGAGTACAATATTTAGTTTTAAATAGTAAATCTTTGTATGGAATCAATTTCTGCTGTTAACTTCGACAACTTTCGACAGGTGGATGAAAATAGCCGTAATAGATCAGTTTAGACCCGTAATATGCTTTAGATATTCAAATTTTCCACAAAGTGGGAAGCTAGGTGCAATGGTTTAGC
>JAEIGQ010000487.1:0-41442 GCA_018904275.1 Lordiphosa clarofinis | reverse complement strand
AAGTATGTCCAAAATGTCCCAAGTATGTCCCAAGTATGTCCCAAACATGTCCCAAATATGTCCCAGGTATGTCCCAGAAGTATGTCCCAAGAATGTCCCAAACATGTCCCAAAATATGTCCCAAGTATGTCCAAAATATGTCCAAAGTATGTCCAAATTATGTCCTAAGTATGTCCTAGTATGTCCCAAGTATGTCCCAAGCATGTCCTAAATATGTCCCATGTCCCAGGTATGTCCCAAGTATGTCCCAAACATGTCCAAAATATGTTTCCAAATAAGTCCCAAGTATGTCCCAAATATACAGTATGTCCCAAATATATGTCCCAAGTATGTCCAGAGTATGACCATTAAATTAGAGTATGTCTCAAGTATGTCCCAAGTATGTCCCAAGTATGTCCCAAATGAAGTCCCAAGTATGTCTAAGAATGTCCCAAGTATGTCCCAAGTATGTCCCAAGCGTGTGCAAATTATGTGTCCCAAGTTTGTCGGAAGTATGTCCCAAAATTATGTCCCAAATATGTTTCAAGTATATCCCAAGTATGTCCAAATATGTACCAAGTGTCTTAAGTATGTCCAAAATGTCCCAAGTATGTCCCAAGCATGTCCCAAGTATGCCCCAAGTATGTCCCAGGTGTCAAGTGTGTTCGGTGTATGTCCCAGTATGTGTCCCAAGTATGTCTGAAGTATGTCCCAAGTATGTCCCAAGTATGTCCCAAGTATGTGCCAAGTATGTCCCAAGTATGTCCCAAGTATGTCCCAAGTATGTCCCAAACATGTCCCTGGAATGTCCCAAGTATGTCCCAATCATGTCCTAAATATGTTCAAAGTATGTCCCAAGTATGTCCCAAGTATGTCCCAAACATGTCCCAAATATGTCCCAGGTATGTCCCAAGTATGTCCCAAGTATGTCCCAAATATGTCCAAAGTATGTCCCAAGTATGTCCCTAGTATGTCCCAAGTATGTCCCAAGCATGTCCTAAATATGTTCAAAGTATGTCCCAAGTTTGTCCCAACTATATCCCAAGTATGTCCTAAGTATGTCCCATATATGTCCCAAGTATGTACTAAATATGTCCCAAATATGTCCCAAGTATGTCCCAAGTATGTCCCAAGTATGTTCCAAATATTTCCCAAGTATGTCCAAAGTAATGTCCTAAGTATGTCTCAAGTATGTCCCACACATTATCATCCCAAGTATATCAAAGTATGTCCTAAGTATGTCCACCAAGTATGTCCCAAATATGTCCCAAGTATGTCCCAAATGTCCCAAGTAATGTCCGAAATATGTCCCAGCATATGTCCCAAGTATGTCCTAAATTCATATGTCCCAAATATGTCCCAAGTATGTCCCAAGTATGTCCTTGGGTCCCAAATATGTCCCAGAGTATGTCCCAAGTATGTCCGAAACATGTCCCAGGTATGTCCCAAGTATGTCCCAAGTATTCCCAAGTATATGTTCCAAGTATGTTCCAAGTATGTCCCAAATATGTCCCAAGTATGTCCCAAATATGTCCCAAGTATGTCCGAAATATGTCCCAAGTATATCCCAAGTATGTCCCAAGTATGTCCCAAGTATGTCCCAAGTATGTCCCAAGTATGTCCCAAGTATATCCCAAGTATGTCCCAAGTATGTCCCAAGTATGTCCGAAATATGTCCCAGGTATATCCCAAGTATGTCCCAAGTATGTCCCAAATAAATCCCAATTATGTCCCAAGTATATCCCAAGTACATATGTCCCAAGTATGTCCCCCAAAAGCCCTCCAAGTATGTCCGAAATTTGTCTCAAGTATATCCCAAGCATGTCCCAAGTATGTTCCAAATAGAGTCCTGGGTATGTCCCAAATATGTCCTAAGTATGTCCCAAGTATGTCCCAAGTATGTCCCAACTATGTCCCAAGTATATTTCCCAAATAGTCCAAATGTCCCAAGTATGTCCCAGGTATGTCCCAAGTATGTCCCAAACATGTCCCACGTATGTCCCAAGTTTGCCCCAGTATGTCCCAAGTATGTCCCAGTGATATCCCAAGTATGTTCCAAGTATGTCCCAAGTATGTCCCAAGTATGTCCCAAGTATGTCCCAAGTATGTCCCAAGTATGTTCCCAAGTATGTCCCAAGTATGTCCCAAATATATCCCAAGTATGTTCCAAGTATGTCCTAAGTATGTCCCAAGTATGTCCCTAATATGTCCGAAGTATGTCCCAAATATTTCCCAAGTATGTCCCAAGTATGTCCCAAGTATGTCCCAAGTATGTCCCAAATATGTCCCAAGTATGTCCCAAGTATGTCCCAAATATGTCCCAAGTATGTCCCAAGTATGTCCCAAGTATGTCCCAAGTATGTCAAGTATGTCCCAAGTAGTCCCAAGTATGTCCCAAGTCTATGTCCGAAATATGTCCCAGGCATGGGTGTCCCAAGTATGTCCTAAGTATGTCCCCATACATGTCCTAAGTATAATCCAAAATATGTCCCAAGTATGTCCCAAGCATGTCCCATGTCTGTCCCAAGTATGTCCCAAGTGTGTCCCAAGTATGTCCCAAGTATGTCCCAAGTATGTCCCAAGTATGTCCCTAGTGATGTCCCAAGTATGTCCCAAGTATGTCCCAAATATATCCCAAATATGTTCCCAAGTATGTCCCAAGTATGTCCCAAGTATGTCCCAATATGTCCCAAGTATGTCCCAAATATGTCCAAAGTATGTCCCAAGTATGTCCCAAATATGTCCCAAGTATGTCCCAAATATGTCCCAAGTAAGTCCCAAGTATGTCCCAAGTATGTCCCAAATATGTCCCAAGTATGTCCCAGGCATGTCCCAAGTATATTCAAAGTTTGTCCCAAATATGTCCCAACTATGTCCCAAGTATGTCCCAAGGTCCCAATGTCCTAAGTATGTCCCAAGTATGCCCCTAGTATGTCCCAAGTATGTCCCAAATATGTCCCATGCATGTCGCAAGTATGTCTGAAAATATGTCCCTAGTATGTCTCAAGTATGTCCCAAATATGTCCCAAATATGTCCCAAGTATGTCCCAAGTATGTCCCAAGTATGTCCAAAGTATGTCCCAAGTATGTCCCAAGTATGTCCCAAGTATGTCCCAAGTATGTCCCAAGTATGTCCCAAGTATGTCCCAATTATGTCCCAAGTATGTCCCAAGTATGTCCCAAGTATGTCCCAAGTATGTTTCAAGTATGTCCCAAATATGTCCCAAGTATGTCCCAAGTATGTCCCAAGTATGTCCCAAGTATGTCCCAAGTATGTCCTAAGTATGTCCCAAATATGTCCCAAGTATGTCCCAAGTATGTCCCAAGTATGTCCCAAATATGTCCCAAGTATGTCCCAAGTATGTCCCAAGCATGTCCCAAGTATGTCCCAAGTATGTCCCAAGTATGTCTCAAGTATGTCCCAAATATGTCCCAAGTATGTCCCAAGTATGTCCCAAGTATGTCTCAAGTATGTCCTAAATATGTTCCAAGTATGTCCTAAGTATGTCCCAAGTATGTCCCAAGCATGTCCCAAGTATGTCCCAAGTATGTCCCAAATATGTCCCAAGCATGTCCCAAGTATGTCCCAAGTATGTCCCAAGTATGTCCCAAGTATGTCCTAAGTATGTCCCAAATATGTCCCAAGTATGTCCCAAATATGTCCCAAGTATGTCCCAAATATGTCCCAAGTATGTCCAAAGCATGTCCTAGAATATGTCCCAAATATGTCCCAAGTATGTCCCAATATGTCCAAAGTATGTCCCAAGTATGTCCCAAGTATGTCCCAAGTATATCCCAAGTATGTTCCAAATATGTCCCAAGTATGTCCCAAGTATGTCCCAAGTATGTCCCAAGTATGTCCTTCCATATATGTCCCAAGTATGTCCCAAGTATGTCCCAAGTATGTCCCAAGTATGTCCCAAGTATGTCCCAAGTATGTCCAAAGAATATGTCCCAAGTATGTCCCAAGTATGTCCCAAGTATGTCCCAAACATGTCCTAAGTATGTCCCAAGTATGTCCCAAGTATGTCCCAAGTATGTTCCAAGATGGTCCCAAGTATGTTCCAAGTATGTCCGAAGTATGTCCCAAGTATGTCCTAAAGTATGTCCAAAGTATGTCCCAGGCATGTCCCAAGTATGTCCCAAGTATGTCCCAAATATGTCCCAAGTATGTCCCAAGTATGTCCCAAGTATGTCCCAAGTATGTCCCAAGTATGTCCTTAGTATGTCCCAAGTATGTCCCAAGTATGTCCCAAGTATGTCCCAAGTATGTCCCAAGTATGTCCCAAGTATGTCCCAAGTATGTCCCAAGTATGTCCCAAGTATGTCCCAAGTATGTCCCATGTATGTCCCAAGTATGTCCAAAGTATGTCCCAAATGTCCCAATTATGTCCCAAGTATGTCCCAAATATGTTCCAAGTATGTCCCAAGTATGTTACAAGTACCTAATAGTCCCAAGTATGTCCTAATTATGTCCCAAGTATGTCCTAAGTATGTCCTAAGTATGTCCCAAGTATGTCCCAAATATGTCCCAAATATGTCCCAAGTATGTCCCAAGCATGTCCCAAGTATGTCCCAAGTATGTCCTAAGTATGTCCCAAGTATGTCCCAAGTATGTCCCAAGTATGTCCCAAGTATGGCCCATGTCCCAAGTATGTCCCAAGTAATGTTCCAAGTATGTCCCAAGTATGTCCCAAGTATGTCCCAAATATGTCCCAAGTATGGCCCAAGTATGTCCCAAGTATGTCCCAAGTATGTCCCAAGTATGTCCCATCCAAGTATGTCCCAAGCATGTCCCAAGTATGTCCAAATGTCCCAAATATGTCCCAAGCATGTCCCAAGTATGTCCCAAATATGTCCCAAGTATGTCCCAAGTATGTCCCAAGTATGTCCCAAGTATGTCCCAAGTATGTCCCAAGTATGTCCCAAGTATGTCCCAAGTATGTCCCAAGTATGTCCCAAGTATGTCCCAAATATGTCCCAAGTATGTCCCAAGTATGTCCCAAGTATGTCCTAAGTATGTCCCAAGTATGTCCCAAAAGTATGTCCCAAGTATGTCCCAAATATGTCCAAAGTATGTCCCAAATATGTCCCAAGTATGTCCCAAGTGTCCCAAGTATGTCCCAAGTATGTCCTAAGTATGTCCCAAATATGTCCCAAGTATGTCCCAAGTATGTCCCAAGTATGTCCCAAATATGTCCCAAGTATGTCCCAAGTATGTCCAAAGTATGTCCCAGGCATGTCCTAAGTATGTTCCAAGTATGTCCCAAGTATGTCCCAACCATGTCCCAATTATGTCCCAAAGTATGTCCAAAGTATGTCCCAAGTATGTCCCAAGTATGTCCCAAGTATGTCCCAAGTATGTCCCAAGTATGTCCCAAGTATGTCCCAATATGTCCCAAGTATGTCCCAAATATGTCCCAAGTATGTCCCAAATATGTCCCAAGGATGTCCCAAGTATGTCCTAAGTATGTCCCAAGTATGTCCCAAGTATGTCCCAAGTATGTCCCCAAATATGTCCCAAATATGTCCCAAAGATGTCCCAAGTATGTCCCAAGTATGTCCCAAGTATGTCCCAAATATGTCCCAAATATGTCCCAAGTATGTCCCAAGTATGTCCCAAGTATGTCCCAAGTATGTCCCAAATATGTCCCAAATATGTCCCAAGTATGTCCCAAGTATGTCCCAAGTATGTCCCAAATATGTCCCAAGTATGTCCCAAGAAATATGTCCCAAGTATGTCCCAAGTATGTCCCAAGTATGTTCCAAGTATGTCCCAAGATGTCCCATGTCCCAAGTATGTCCCAAGTATGTCCCATATATGTCCCAAGTATGTCCCAAGTATGTCTCAAGTATGTCCCAAATATGTCCCAAGTATGTCCCAAGTATGTCCCAAGTATGTCCCAAGTATGTCCCAAGTATGTCCCAATTATGTCCCAAGTATGTCCCAAGTATGTCCCAAATATGTCCCAAGTATGTCCCAAGTATGTCCCAAGTATGTTCTAAGTATGTCCCATGTATGTCCCAAATATGTGCCAAGTATGTCGCAAATAAGTCCCAAGTATGTCCCAAATATGTCCCAAGTATGTCCCAAGTATGTCCCAAGTATGTCCCAAGTATGTCCCAAGTATGTCCCAAGTATGTCCCAAGTATGTCCCAAATATGTCCCAAGTATGTCCCAAGTATGTCCCAAGTATGTCCTAAGTATGTCCAAAGTATGTCCCAAGTATGTCCCAAATATGTCCAAGAAGTATGTCCCAAGTATGTCCCAAGTATGTCCCAAGTATGTCCCAAGTAAGTCCCAAGTATGTCCCAAGTATGTCCCAAGTATGTCCCAAGTATGTCCCAAATATGTCCTAAGTATGTCCCAAGCATGTCCCAAGTATGTCCAAAGTATGTCCCAAATATGTCCCAAGTATGTCCCAAGTATGTCCCAGAGAAGTCCCAAATATGTTCCAAGCATGTCCCAAGTATGTCCCAAATATGTCCCAAGTATGTCCCAAGCATGTCCCAAGTATGTCCTAAGTATGTCCCAAGTATGTCCCAAGTATGTCCCAAGTATGTCCTAAATATGTCCCAAGTATGTCCCAAGTATGTCCCAAGTATGTCCCAGGTATGTCCCAAGTATGTCCCAAGTATGTCCCAAGTATGTCCCAAATATGTCCCAAGTATGTCCTAAGTATGTCCCAAATATGTCCCAAGTATGTCCCAAATATGTCCCAAGTATGTCCAAAGTATGTCCCAAATATGTCCAAATATGTCCCAAGTATGTCCCAAATATGTCCCAAGTATGTCCCAAGTATGTCCCAAGTATGTCCCAAGTATGTCCCAAACATGTCCTAAGTATGTCCAAAGTATGTCCCAAGTATGTCCCAAATATGTCCCAAGTATGTCCCAAGTATGTCCCAAATATGTCCCAAGTATGTCCCAAGTATGTCCCAAGTATGTCCCAAGTATGTCCCAAGCATGTCCCAAATATGTCCCAAGTATGTCCCAAGTATGTCCCAAGTATGTCCTAAGTATGTCCAAAGTATGTCCCAAATATGTCCCAAGTATGTCCCAAGTATGTCCCAAATATGTCCCAAGTATGTCCCAAGTATGTCCCAAGTATGTCCTAAGTATGTCCCAAAGTATGTCCCAAATATGTCCCAAGTATGTCCAAAATATGTCCAAAGTATGTCCCAAGTATGTCCCAAGTATGTCCCAAGTATGTCCCAAATATGTCCCAAGTATGTCCCAAATATGTCCCAAGTATGTCCCAAGTATGTCCCAAGTATGTCCCAAGTATGTCCCAAGTATGTCCCAAATATGTCCCAAGTATGTTCCAAGTATGTCCCAAGTATGTCCCAAGTATGTCCCAAGTATGTCCCAAGTATGTCCCAAGTATGTCCCAAGTATGTCCCAAGTATGTCCCAAATATGTCCCAAGTATGTCCCAAGTATGTCCCAAGTATGTCCCAAGTATGTCCCAAGTATGTCCCAAGTATGTCCCAAGTATGTCCCAAGTATGTTCCAAGTATGTTCCAAGTATGTCCCAAGTATGTCCCAAGTATGTCCCAAATATGTCCCAAGTATGTCCCAAGTATGTCCCAAGTATGTCCCAAGTATGTCCCAAGTATGTCCCAAGTATGTCCCAAGTATGTCCCAATATGTCCCAAGTATGTCCCAAGTATGTCCCAAATATGTCCCAAGTATGTCCTAAGTATGTCCCAAGTATGTCCCAAGTATGTCCCAAGTATGTCCCAAGTATGTCCCAAGTATGTCCCAAGTATGTCCAAAGTATGTCCCAAGTATGTCCCAAGTATGTCCCAAGTATGTCCCAAGTATGTCCCAAGTATGTCCCAAGTATGTCCCAAGTATGTCCTAAGTATGTCCCAAGTATGTCCCAAATATGTCCCAAGTATGTCCCAAGTATGTCCCAAATATGTCCCAAGTATGTCCCAAGTATGTCCCAAGTATGTCCCAAGTATGTCCCAAGTATGTCCCAAGTATGTCCCAAGTATGTCCCAAGTATGTCCCAAGTATGTCCCAAATATGTCCCAAGTATGTCCCAAGTATGTCCCAACTATGTCCCAAGTATGTCCCAAGTATGTCCCAAGTATGTCCCAAAGTATGTCCCAAGTATGTCCCAAGTATGTCCCAAGTATGTCCCAAGTATGTCCCAAGTATGTCCCAAGTATGTCCCAAGTATGTTCCAAGTATGTCCCAAGTATGTCCCAAGTATGTCCCAAGTATGTCCCAAATATGTCCCAAGTATGTCCCAAGTATGTCCCAAGTATGTCCCAAATATGTCCCAAATATGTCCCAAGTATGTCCCAAGTATGTCCCAAGTATGTCCCAAGTATGTCCCAAGTATGTCCCAAGTATGTCCCAAGTATGTCCCAAGTATGTCCCAAGTATGTCCCAAGTATGTCCCAAGTATGTCCCAAGTCCCAAGTATGTCCCAAGTAATGTCCCAAGTATGTCCCAAGTATGTCCCAAGTATGTCCCAAGTATGTCCCAAATATGTCCCAAGTATGTCCCAAGTATGTCCCAAGTATGTCCCAAGTATGTCCCAAGTATGTCCCAAGTATGTCCCAAGTATGTCCCAAGTATGTCCCAAGTATGTCCCAAGTATGTCCCAAGTATGTCCCAAGTATGTCCCAAGTATGTCCCAAGTATGTCCCAAGTATGTCCCAAGTATGTCCCAAATATGTCCCAAAGTATGTCCCAAGTATGTCCCAAGTATGTCCCAAGTATGTCCCAAGTATGTCCCAAGTATGTCCCAAGTATGTCCCAAATATGTCCCAAGTATGTCCCAAGTATGTCCCAAGTATGTCCCAAGTATGTCCCAAGTATGTCCCAAGTATGTCCCAAGTATGTCCCAAGTATGTCCCAAGTATGTCCCAAATATGTCCCAAGTATGTCCCAAGTATGTCCCAAATATGTCCCAAGTATGTCCCAAATATGTCCCAAGTATGTCCCAAGTATGTCCAAGTATGTCCCAAGTATGTCCCAAGTATGTCCCAAGTATGTCCCAAATATGTCCCAAGTATGTCCCAAAGTATGTCCCAAGTATGTCCCAAATATGTCCCAAGTATGTCCCAAGTATGTCCCAATATGTCCCAAATATGTCCCAAGTATGTCCCAAGTATGTCCCAAGTATGTTCCAAGTATGTCCCAAGTATGTCCCAAATATGTCCCAAGTATGTCCCAAGTATGTCCCAAGTATGTCCCAAGTATGTCCCAAATATGTCCAAATATGTCCCAAGTATGTCCCAAGTATGTCCCAAAGTATGTCCCAAGTATGTCCCAAGTATGTCCCAAGTATGTCCCAAGTATGTCCCAAATATGTCCCAAGTATGTCCCAAGTATGTCCCAAGTATGTCCCAAGTATGTCCCAAGTATGTCCCAAGTATGTCCCAAGTATGTCCCAAGTATGTCCCAAGTATGTCCCAAGTATGTCCCAAATATGTCCCAAATATGTCCCAAGTATGTCCCAAGTATGTCCCAAATATGTCCCAAGTATGTCCCAAATATGTCCCAAGTATGTCCCAAGTATGTCCCAAGTATGTCCCAAGTATGTCCCAAGTATGTCCCAAGTATGTCCCAAGTATGTCCCAAGTATGTCCCAAGTATGTCCCAAATATGTCCCAAGTATGTCCCAAGTATGTCCCAAGTATGTCCCAAGTATGTCCCAAGTATGTCCCAAGTATGTCCCAAGTATGTCCCAAGTATGTCCCAAGTATGTCCCAAATATGTCCCAAGTATGTCCCAAGTATGTCCCAAGTATGTCCCAAGTATGTCCCAAGTCCCAAGTATGTCCCAAGTATGTCCCAAATATGTCCCAAGTATGTCCCAAGTATGTCCCAAGTATGTCCCAAGTATGTCCCAAATATGTCCCAAGTATGTCCCAAGTATGTTCCAAATATGTCCCAAGTATGTCCCAAGTATGTCCCAAATATGTCCCAAGTATGTCCCAAGTATGTCCCAAGTATGTCCCAAGTATGTCCCAAGTATGTCCCAAGTATGTCCCAAGTATGTCCCAAATATGTCCCAAGTATGTCCCAAGTATGTCCCAAGTATGTCCCAAGTATGTCCCAAGTATGTCCCAAATATGTCCCAAAAGATGTCCCAAGTATGTCCCAAGTATGTCCCAAGTATGTCCCAAGTATGTCCCAAGTATGTCCCAAGTATGTCCCAAAGTATGTCCCAAGTATGTCCCAAGTATGTCCCAAATATGTCCCAAGTATGTCCCAAGTATGTCCCAAGTATGTCCCAAGTATGTCCCAAATATGTCCCAAGTATGTCCCAAGTATGTCCCAAATATGTCCCAAGTATGTCCCAAGTATGTCCCAAGTATGTCCCAAGTATGTCCCAAGTATGTCCCAAATATGTCCCAAGTATGTCCCAAGTATGTCCCAAGTATGTCCCAAGTATGTCCCAAGTATGTCCCAAGTATGTCCCAAGTATGTCCCAAATATGTCCCAAATATGTCCCAAGTATGTCCCAAGTATGTCCCAAATATGTCCCAAGTATGTCCCAAGTATGTCCCAAGTATGTCCCAAGTATGTCCCAAGTATGTCCCAAATATGTCCCAAGTATGTCCCAAGTATGTCCCAAGTATGTCCCAAGTATGTCCCAAGTATGTCCCAAATATGTCCCAAGTATGTCCCAAGTATGTCCCAAGTATGTCCCAAATATGTCCCAAGTATGTCCCAAGTATGTCCCAAGTATGTCCCAAGTATGTCCCAAGTATGTCCCAAGTATGTCCCAAGTATGTCCCAAGTATGTCCCAAGTATGTCCCAAGTATGTCCCAAGTATGTCCCAAGTATGTCCCAAGTATGTCCCAAGTATGTCCCAAGTATGTCCCAAGTATGTCCCAAGTATGTCCCAAGTATGTCCCAAATATGTCCCAAGTATGTCCCAAGTATGTCCCAAGTATGTCCCAAGTATGTCCCAAGTATGTCCCAAATATGTCCCAAGTATGTCCCAAGTATGTCCCAAGTATGTCCCAAATATGTCCCAAATATGTCCCAAGTATGTCCCAAGTATGTCCCAAGTATGTCCCAAGTATGTCCCAAGTATGTCCCAAGTATGTCCCAATGTCCAAATATCCCAAAGTATGTCCCAAGTATGTCCCAAGTATGTCCCAAGTATGTCCCAAGTCCCAAGTATGTCCCAAGTATGTCCCAAGTATGTCCCAAATATGTCCCAAATATGTCCCAAGTATGTCCCAAATATGTCCCAAATATGTCCCAAGTATGTCCCAAGTATGTCCCAAGTATGTCCCAAGTATGTCCCAAGTATGTCCCAAATATGTCCCAATATATGTCCCAAGTCCCAAAATGTCCCAAGTATGTCCCAAGTATGTCCCAAGTATGTCCCAAGTATGTCCCAAGTATGTCCCAAGTATGTCCCAAGTATGTCCCAAGTATGTCCCAAGTATGTCCCAAGTAGTCCCAAGTATGTCCCAAGTATGTCCCAAGTATGTCCCAAGTATGTCCCAAGTATGTCCCAAATATGTCCCAAGTATGTCCCAAATATGTCCCAAGTATGTCCCAAATATGTCCCAAGTATGTCCCAAGTATGTCCCAAGTATGTCCCAAGTATGTCCCAAATGTCCCAAGTATGTCCCAAGTATGTCCCAAGTATGTCCCAAGTATGTCCCAAATATGTCCCAAGTATGTCCCAAATATGTCCCAAGTATGTCCCAAGTATGTCCCAAGTATGTCCCAAGTATGTCCCAAGTATGTCCCAAGTATGTCCCAAGTATGTCCCAAGTATGTCCCAAGTATGTCCCAAGTATGTCCCAAATATGTCCCAAGTATGTCCCAAGTATGTCCCAAGTATGTCCCAAATTATGTCCCAAGTATGTCCCAAGTATGTCCCAAGTATGTCCCAAGTATGTCCCAAGTATGTCCCAAGTATGTCCCAAGTATGTCCCAAATATGTCCCAAGTATGTCCCAAATGTATGTCCCAAGTATGTCCCAAATATGTCCAAAGTATGTCCCAAGTATGTCCCAAGTATGTCCCAAATATGTCCCAAATATGTCCCAAGTATGTCCTAAATGTCCAAGTATGTCCCAAGTATGTCCCAAATATGTCCCAAGAATGTCCCAAGTATGTCCCAAGTATGTCCCAAATATGTCCCAAGTATGTCCCAAGTATGTCCCAAATATGTCCTAAGGTCCAAGTATGTCCCAAACATGTCAAACCAAGTATGTCCCAAATATGTCCAAAGTATGAAGTATGTCCCAAGTATGTCCCAAGTATGTCCCAAATATGTCCAAAATATGTCCCAAGTATGTCCCAAGTATGTCCCAAATATGTACCAAGTATGTCCCAAGTATGTCCCAAGTATGTCCCAAGTATGTCCCAAGTATGTCCCAAGTATGTCCCAAGAATCCCAACTATGTACCAAGTATGTCCCAAGTATGTCCCAAGTATGTCCCAAGTATGTCCCAAGTATGTCCCAAATATGTCCCAATATGTCACAAGTATCTCCAAGTATGTCCCAAGTATGTCCCAAGTATGTCCCAAATATGTCCCAAGTATGTCCCAAATGTCCTAAGTATGTCCCAAGTATGTCCCAAATATGTCCCAAGTATGTCCCAAACTATGTCCCAAGTATGTCCCAAGTATGTCCCAAGTATGTCCCAAGTATGTCCCAAGTATGTCCCAAGTATGTCCCAAGTATGTCCCAAGTATGTCCCAAATATGCCATATATGTCCCAAATATGTCCCAAGTATGTCCCAAGTATGTCCCAAATATGTCCCAAATATGTCCCAAGTATGTCCCAAGTATGTCCCAAGTATGTCCCAAATATGTCCCAAATATGTCCCAAGTATGTCCCAAATATGTCCCAAGTATGTCCAAGTATGTCCCAAGTATGTCCCAAGTATGTCCCAAATATGTCCCAAGTATGTCCCAAAGTCCCAAATGTCCCAAGTATGTCCCAAATATGTCCCAAGTATGTCCCAAATATGTCCCAAGTATGTCCCAAGTATGTCCCAAGTATGTCCCAAGTATGTCCCAAGTATGTCCCAAGTATGTCCCAAGTATGTCCCAAGCATGTCCTAAATATGTCCCAAGTATGTCCCAAGATATGTCCCAAGTATGTCCCAAATATGTCCCAAGTATGTCCCAAGTATGTCCCAAATATGTCCCAAAGTATGTCCCAAGTATGTCCCAAGTATGTCCCAAATATGTCCCAAGTATGTCCCAAGCATGTCCCAAGTATGTCCCAAGTATGTCCCAAATATGTCCCAAATATGTCCCAAGTATGTCCCAAGCATGTCCCAAGTATGTCCCAAGTATGTCCCAAGTATGTCCCAAGTATGTCCTAAATATGTCCCAAGTATGTCCCAAGTATGTCCCAAATATGTCCCAAGTATGTCCCAAGTATGTCCCAAACATGTCCCAAGTATGTCCCAAGTATGTCCCAAATATGTCCAAAGTATGTCCCAAGTATGTCCCAAGTATGTCCCAAGTATGTCCCAAGTATGTCCCAAGTATGTCCCAAGTATGTCCCAAGTATGTCCCAACTATGTCCCAAGTATGTCCCAAGTATGTCCCAAGTATGTCCCAAGTATGTCCCAAATATGTCCCAAATATGTCCCAAGTATGTCCCAAGTATGTCCCAACTATGTCCCAAATATGTCCCAAGTATGTCCCAATATGTCCCAAGCATGTCCCAAATATGTCCCAAGTATGTCCCAAGTATGTCCCAAGTATGTCCCAAGTATGTCCCAAGTATGTCCCAAGTATGTCCCAAGTATGTCCTAAATATGTCCCAAAGTATGTCCCAAGTATGTCCCAAAGTATGTCCCAAGTATGTCCCAAATATGTCCCAAGTATGTCCCAAGTATGTCCCAAGTATGTCCCAAATATGTCCCAAGTATGTCCCAAGTATGTCCCAAGTATGTCCCAAGTATGTCCCAAGTATGTCCCAAGTATGTCCCAAGTATGTCCCAAGTATGTCCCAAGTATGTCCCAAGTATGTCCCAAGTATGTCCCAAGTATGTCCCAAATATGTCCCAAGTATGTCCCAAGTATGTCCCAAGTATGTCCCAAATATGTCCCAAATATGTCCCAAGTATGTCCCAAATATGTTCAAAGTATGTCCCAAGTATGTCCCAAGTATGTCCCAAGTATGTCCCAAATATGTCCAAAGTATGTCCCAAGTATGTCCCAAGTATGTCCCAAATATGTCCCAAGTATGTCCCAAATATGTCCCAAGTATGTCCCAAATATGTCCCAAATATGTCCCAAGCATGTCCCAAATATGTCCCAAGTATGTCCCAAGTATGTCCCAAGTATGTCCCAAGTATGTCCAAATAAGTCCCAAGTATGTCCCAAATATGTCCCAAGTATGTCCCAAGTATGTCCCAAGTATGTCCCAAGTATGTCCCAAGTATGTCCCAAGTATGTCCCAAGTATGTCCCAAGTATGTCCCAAGTATGTCCCAAGTATGTCCCAAGTATGTCCCAAGTATGTCCCAAATATGTCCCAAGTATGTCCCAAGCATGTCCCAAATATGTCCAAAATATGTCCCAAATATGTCCCAAGTATGTCCCAAGCATGTCCCAAATATGTCCCAAGTATGTCCCAAGTATGTCCCAAATATGTCCCAAATATGTCCAAATAAGTCCCAAGTATGTCCCAAATATGTCCCAAGTATGTCCCAAGTATGTCCCAAGTATGTCCCAAGTATGTCCCAAGTATGTCCCAAATATGTCCCAAGTATGTCCCAAGTATGTCCCAATATGTCCCAAGTATGTCCCAAGTATGTCCCAAGTATGTCCCAAGTATGTCCCAAATATGTTCCAAGTATGTCCCAAGTATGTCCCAAGTATGTCCCAAGTATGTCCCAAGTATGTCCCAAGTATGTCCCAAGTATGTCCCAAGTATGTCCCAAGTATGTCCCAAGTATGTCCCAAAGTCCCAAATATGTCCCAAGTATGTCCCAAATATGTCCCAAGTATGTCCCAAGTATGTCCCAAGTATGTCCCAAGTATGTCCCAAGTATGTCCCAAGTATGTCCCAAGTATGTCCCAAGTATGTCCCAAGTATGTCCCAAGTATGTCCCAAATATGTCCCAAGTATGTCCCAAGTATGTCCCAAGCATGTCCCAAGTATGTCCCAAGTATGTCCCAAGTATGTCCCAAGTATGTCCCAAGTATGTCCCAAGTATGTCCCAAATATGTCCCAAGTATGTCCCAAGTATGTCCCAAGTATGTCCCAAACATGTCCCAAATATGTCCCAAGTATGTCCCAAATATGTCCCAAGTATGTCCCAAGTATGTCCCAAGCATGTCCCAAGTATGTCCCAAGGATGTCCCAAATATGTCCCAAATATGTCCCAAGTATGTCCCAAGTATGTCCCAAGTATGTCCCAAATATGTCCCAAATATGTCCCAAGTATGTCCCAAGTATGTCCCAAACATGTCCCAAATATGTCCCAAGTATGTCCCAAATATGTCCAAAGTATGTCCCAAGTATGTCCCAAGTATGTCCCAAGTATGTCCCAAGTATGTCCTAAACATGTCCAAAGTATGTCCCAAGTATGTCCCAAGTATGTCCCAAGTATGTCCCAAGTATGTCCCAAGTATGTCCAAATATGTCCCAAATATGTCCCAAGTATGTCCCAAGTATGTCCCAAGTATGTCCCAAGTATGTCCCAAGTATGTCCCAAATATGTCCCAAGTATGTCCCAAGTATGTCCCAAGTATGTCCCAAACATGTCCCAAATATGTCCCAAGCATGTCCCAAATATGTCCCAAGTATGTCCCAAGTATGTCCCAAGTATGTCCCAAGTATGTCCCAAGTATGTCCCAAATATGTCCCAAGTATGTCCCAAGTATGTCCCAAGTATGTCCCAAATATGTCCCAAGTATGTCCCAAGTATGTCCCAAGTATGTCCCAAATATGTCCCAAACATGTCCCAAACATGTCCCAAGTATGTCCCAAGTATGTCCCAATATGTCCCAAGTATGTCCCAAGTATGTCCCAAGTATGTCCCAAATATGTCCCAAGTATGTCCCAAGTATGTCCCAAATATGTCCCAAGTATGTCCCAAATATGTCCCAAATATGTCCCAAGTATGTCCCAAGTATGTCCCAAATATGTCCCAAGTATGTCCCAAATATGTCCCAAATATGTCCCAAGTATGTCCCAAGTATGTCCCAAGTATGTCCCAAATATGTCCCAAGTATGTCCCAAGTATGTCCCAAATATGTCCCAAGTATGTCCCAAGTATGTCCCAAGTATGTCCCAAGCATGTCCCAAGTATGTCCCAATATGTCCCAAGTATGTCCCAAGTATGTCCCAAGTATGTCCCAAATATGTCCCAAGTATGTCCCAAAATGTCCCAAATATGTCCCAAGTATGTCCCAAGAATGTCCCAAGTATGTCCCAAGTATGTCCCAAGTATGTCCCAAGTATGTCCCAAATATGTCCCAAGTATGTCCCAAGTATGTCCCAAGTATGTCCCAAGTATGTCCCAAATATGTCCCAAACATGTCCCAAGTATGTCCCAAATATGTCCCAAGTATGTCCCAAGTATGTCCAAAGTATGTCCCAAGTATGTCCCAAGTATGTCCCAAGTATGTCCCAAGTATGTCCCAAATATGTCCCAAGTATGTCCCAAATATGTCCCAAGTATGTCCCAAGTATGTCCCAAGTATGTCCCAAGTATGTCCCAAATATGTCCCAAGTATGTCCCAAGTATGTCCCAAGTATGTCCCAAGTATGTCCCAAGTATGTCCCAAGTATGTCCCAAGTATGTCCCAAATATGTCCCAAGTATGTCCCAAGTATGTCCCAAGCATGTCCCAAATATGTCCCAAGTATGTCCCAAGTATGTCCCAAGCATGTCCCAAGTATGTCCCAAGTATGTCCCAAATATGTCCCAAGTATGTCCCAAGTATGTCCCAAGTATGTCCCAAGTATGTCCCAAGTATGTCCCAAGTATGTCCCAAAAATGTCCCAAATATGTCCCAAGTATGTCCCAAGTATGTCCCAAGTATGTCCCAAACATGTCCCAAGTATGTCCCAAGTATGTCCCAAATATGTCCCAAGTATGTCCCAAGTATGTCCCAAATATGTCCCAAGTATGTCCCAAGTATGTCCAAAGTATGTCCCAAGTATGTCCCAAGTATGTCCCAAGTATGTCCCAAGTATGTCCCAAGTATGTCCCAAGTATGTCCCAAGTATGTCCCAAGTATGTCCCAAGTATGTCCCAAGTATGTCCCAAGTATGTCCCAAGTATGTCCCAAGTATGTCCCAAGTATGTCCCAAGTATGTCCCAAGTATGTCCCAAATATGTCCCAAGTATGTCCCAAGCATGTCCCAAGTATGTCCCAAATATGTCCCAAGTATGTCCCAAGTATGTCCCAAGTATGTCCCAAGTATGTCCCAAGTATGTCCCAAGTATGTCCCAAGTATGTCCCAAGTATGTCCCAAGTATGTCCCAAGTATGTCCCAAGTATGTCCCAAATATGTCCCAAATATGTCCCAAGTATGTCCCAAGTATGTCCCAAAGTATGTCCCAAGTATGTCCCAAGTATGTCCCAAATATGTCCCAAGTATGTCCCAAGTATGTCCCAAGTATGTCCCAAATATGTCCCAAGTATGTCCCAAATATGTCCCAAGTATGTCCCAAGTATGTCCCAAGTATGTCCCAAATATGTCCCAAGTATGTCCCAAGTATGTCCCAAGTATGTCCCAAGTATGTCCCAAGTATGTCCCAAGTATGTCCCAAGTATGTCCCAAATATGTCCCAAGTATGTCCCAAGTATGTCCCAAGTATGTCCCAAGTATGTCCCAAAGTATGTCCCAAGTATGTCCCAAGTATGTCCCAAATATGTCCCAAGTATGTCCCAAATATGTCCCAAGTATGTCCCAAGTATGTCCCAAATATGTCCCAAGTATGTCCCAAGTATGTCCCAACGTATGTCCCAAGTATGTCCAAATATGTCCCAAGTATGTCCCAAGTATGTCCCAAGTATGTCCCAAATATGTCCCAAATATGTCCCAAGTATGTCCCAAGTATGTCCCAAATATGTCCCAAGTATGTCCCAAGTATGTCCCAAGTATGTCCCAAGTATGTCCCAAGTATGTCCCAAGTATGTCCCAAGTATGTCCCAAGTATGTCCCAAGTATGTCCCAAGTATGTCCCAAGTATGTCCCAAATATGTCCCAAGTATGTCCCAAGTATGTCCCAAATATGTCCCAAATGTCCCAAGTATGTCCCAAGTATGTCCCAAATATGTCCCAAGTATGTCCCAAGTATGTCCCAAGTATGTCCCAAGTATGTCCCAAATATGTCCCAAATATGTCCCAAATATGTCCCAAGTATGTCCCAAGTATGTCCCAAATATGTCCCAAGTATGTCCCAAGTATGTCCCAAGTATGTCCCAAATATGTCCCAAGTATGTCCCAAGTATGTCCCAAGTATGTCCCAAGTATGTCCCAAATATGTCCCAAATATGTCCCAAAAAAGTATGTCCCAAATATGTCCCAAATATGTCCCAAGTATGTCCCAAATATGTCCCAAGTATGTCCCAAGTATGTCCCAAATATGTCCCAAATATGTCCCAAATATGTCCCAAGTATGTCCCAAGTATGTCCCAAATATGTCCCAAGTATGTCCCAATATGTCCCAAATATGTCCCAAGTATGTCCCAAATATGTCCCAAGTATGTCCCAAGTATGTCCAAAGTATGTCCCAAGTATGTCCCAAATATGTCCCAAGTATGTCCCAAATATGTCCCAAGTATGTCCCAAATATGTCCCAAGTATGTCCCAAGTAGCAAGTATGTCCCAAATATGTCCCAAGTATGTCCCAAGTATGTCCCAAATATGTCCCAAGTATGTCCCAAGTATGTCCCAAATATGTCCCAAGTATGTCCCAAGTATGTCCCAAGTATGTCCCAAGTATGTCCCAAGTATGTCCCAAGTATGTCCCAAGTATGTCCCAAGTATGTCCCAAGTATGTCCCAAGTATGTCCCAAGTATGTCCCAAGTATGTCCCAAGTATGTCCCAAGTATGTCCCAAGTATGTCCCAAGTATGTCCCAAATATGTCCCAAGTATGTCCCAAGTATGTCCCAAATATGTCCCAAGTATGTCCCAAGTATGTCCCAAGTATGTCCCAAGTATGTCCCAAGTATGTCCCAAGTATGTCCCAAGTATGTCCCAAGTATGTCCCAAGTATGTCCCAAGTATGTCCCAAGTATGTCCCAAATATGTCCCAAGTATGTCCCAAATATGTCCCAAGTATGTCCCAAGTATGTCCCAAGTATGTCCCAAGTATGTCCCAAATATGTCCCAAGTATGTCCCAAGTATGTCCCAAACATGTCCCAAATATGTCCCAAGTATGTCCCAAATATGTCCAAAGTATGTCCCAAATATGTCCCAAGTATGTCCCAAGTATGTCCCAAGCATGTCCCAAATATGTCCCAAGTATGTCCCAAGTATGTCCCAAATATGTCCCAAGTATGTCCCAAATATGTCCCAAGTATGTCCCAAATATGTCCCAAATATGTCCCAAATATGTCCCAAGTATGTCCCAAGTATGTCCCAAATATGTCCCAAGTATGTCCCAAGTATGTCCCAAGTATGTCCCAAATATGTCCCAAGTATGTCCCAAGTATGTCCCAAGTATGTCCCAAGTATGTCCCAAGTATGTCCCAAGCATGTCCCAAGTATGTCCCAAATATGTCCCAAATATGTCCCAAGTATGTCCCAAGTATGTCCCAAGTATGTCCCAAGTATGTCCCAAGTATGTCCCAAGTATGTCCCAAGTATGTCCCAAGTATGTCCCAAATATGTCCCAAATATGTCCCAAGTATGTCCCAAGTATGTCCCAAGTATGTCCCAAGTATGTCCCAAACATGTCCCAAATATGTCCCAAATATGTCCCAAGTATGTCCCAAGTATGTCCCAAGTATGTCCCAAGTATGTCCCAAGTATGTCCCAAGTATGTCCCAACTATGTCCCAAGTATGTCCCAAGCATGTCCCAAGTATGTCCCAAGTATGTCCCAAATATGTCCCAAATATGTCCCAAGTATGTCCCAAGTATGTCCCAAATATGTCCCAAGTATGTCCCAAATATGTCCCAAGTATGTCCCAAGTATGTCCCAAGTATGTCCCAAGTATGTCCCAAGCATGTCCCAAATATGTCCAAAGTATGTCCCAAGTATGTCCCAAATAAGTCCCAAGTATGTCCCAAGTATGTCCCAAGTATGTCCCAAGTATGTCCCAAATATGTCCAAAATATGTCCCAAGTATGTCCCAAGTATGTCCCAAATATGTCCCAAGTATGTCCCAAGTATGTCCCAAATATGTCCCAAGTATGTCCCAAGTATGTCCCAAGTATGTCCCAAGTATGTCCCAAGTATGTCCCAAATATGTCCCGTATGTCCCAAATATGTCCCAAGTATGTCCCAAGTATGTCCCAAGTATGTCCCAAGTATGTCCCAAGTATGTCCCAAGTATGTCCCAAGTATGTCCCAAATATGTCCCAAGTATGTCCCAAGTATGTCCCAAGTATGTCCCAACTATGTCCCAAATATGTCCCAAGTATGTCCCAAGGTCATGTCCCAAGTATGTCCTAAAGTATGTCCCAAGTATGTCCCAAGTATGTCCCAAGTATGTCCCAAGTATGTCCCAAGTATGTCCCAAGTATGTCCCAAATATGTTCCAAGTATGTCCCAAGTATGTCCCAAACATGTCCCAAATATGTCCCAAGTATGTCCCAAATATGTCCAAAGTATGTCCCAAGTATGTCCCAAGTATGTCCCAAATATGTCCCAAGCATGTCCTAAATATGTCCAAAATATGTCCCAAGTATGTCCCAAGTATGTCCCAAGTATGTCCCAAATATGTCCCAAGTATGTCCCAAGTATGTCCCAACTATGTACCAAGTATGTCCCAAGTATGTCCCAAGTATGTCCCAAGTATGTCCCAAATATGTCCCAAATATGTCCCAAGTATGTCCCAAGTATGTCCCAAACATGTCCCAAATATGTCCCAAGTATGTCCCAAGTATGTCCCAAGTATGTCCCAAGTATGTCCCAAATATGTCCCAAGTATGTCCCAAATATGTCCCAAGTATGTCCCAAGTATGTCCCAAACTAGTATGTCCCAAGTTTGTCCCAAGTATGTCCCAAGTAAGTCCCAAATATGTCCCAAATATGTCCCAAGTATGTCCCAAATATGTCCAAAGTATGTCCCAAGTATGTCCCAACATATGTCCCAAGTATGTCCCAAGTATGTCCCAAGTATGTCCAAATATGTCCCAAGTATGTCCCAAGTATGTCCCAAATATGTCCCAAATATGTCCCAAGTATGTCCCAAATATGTCCCAAATATGTACCAAGTATGTCCCAAGTATGTCCCAAATATGTCCCAAGTATGTCCCAAGCATGTCCCAAGTATGTCCCAAGTATGTCCCAAGTATGTCCCAAGTATGTCCCAAGTATGTCCCAAGTATGTCCCAAGTATGTCCCAAGTATGTCCCAAGTATGTTCCAAGCATGTCCTAAATATGTCCAAAGTATGTCCCAAGTATGTCCCAAGTATGTCCCAAATATGTCCCAAGTATGTCCCAAATATGTCCCAAGTATGTACCAAGCATGTCCTATATATGTCCAAAATATGTCCCAAGTATGTCCCAAGTATGTCCCAAGTATGTCCCAAGTATGTCCCAAATATGTCCCAAATATGTCCAAATAAGTCCCAAGTATGTCCCAAATATGTCCAAAGTATGTCCCAAGTATGTCCCAAGTATGTCCCAAGTATGTCCCAAATATGTCCCAAGTATGTCCCAAGTATGTCCCAAATATGTCCCAAGTATGTCCCAAGCATGTCCCAAGTATGTCCCAAGTATGTCCCAAGTATGTCCCAAGTATGTCCCAAGTATGTTCTAAGTATGTCCTAGATATGTTCCAAGTATGTCCCAAATATGTCCCAAGTATGTCCCAAATATGTCCCAAGTATGTCCCAAGTATGTCCCAAGTATGTCCCAAGTATGTCCCAAGTATGTCCCAAGTATGTCCCAAGTATGTCCCAAGTATGTCCCAAGTATGTCCCAAGCATGTCCCAAATATGTCCCAAATATGTCCCAAGTATGTCCCAAGTATGTCCCAAGTATGTCCCAAGTATGTCCCAAATATGTCCCAAGTATGTCCCAAATATGTCCCAAGTATGTCCCAAGTATATCCCAAGTATGTCCCAAGGATGTCCCAAGTATGTCCCAAGTATATCCCAAATATGTCCCAAGTATGTCCCAAGTATGTCCCAAATATGTCCCAAATAAGTCCCAAGTATGTCCCAAGTATGTCCCAAGTATGTCCCAAGCATGTCCTAAATATGTCCCAAATATGTCCCAAGTATGTCCCAAGTATGTCCCAAATATGTCCCAAATATGTCCCAAATATGTCCCAAATAAGTCCCAAGTATGTCCCAAATAAGTCCCAAGTATGTCCCAAGTATGTCCCAAATATGTCCCAAGTATGTCCCAAGCATGTCCTAAATATGTCCAAAATATGTCCCAAGTATGTCCCAAGTATGTCCCAAATATGTCCCAAATATGTCCCAAGTATGTCCCAAATATGTCCAAAGTATGTCCCAAGTATGACCCAAGTATGTCCCAAGTATGTCCCAAGTATGTCCCAAGTATGTCCCAAATATGTCCCAAGTATGTCCCAAGTATGTCCCAAATATGTCCCAAGTATGTCCCAAGTATGTCCCAAATATGTCCCTAGTATGTCCCAAGCATTTCCTAAATATGTCCCAAGTATGTCCCAAGTATGTCCCAAATATGTCCCAAGTATTCGAACCCTGGCCCACCCCCTAAATGCAATAACGCAGGCTGGTTTCAAGGAAACGTAAAGCTTATCGCGTGGGAGGACGAAAGGTCCGCGGAGCTGTATAAGGCAGCGATCGGGAAAGTGGGGGAAGTGTACCCAGGGGCTCAACTAAGGGCGGTTGACGCCAAAGACATCCCCTCTTGCCCTAGAGCACGAGTCTGGCTGCCCAAAAAGCCTAGCGACCCATCGGAGATATTAGAGATGATGGCTGTGTTCAACCCGCATGTACCAACAGCGAACTGGAAGATTATGAAAGTGGAAGAGTCCAACGATGCGAACATCCACGTAATCTTCCAGATAAATAATGAGGCAGTGGATCACCTTACAAAAACGAATGGCCTTCTTGACTACGCGTTCAAGAAGGTTAAAATGACTGTCTATAAGACAGATACGACGGTGCTAGCTAACCTGGCAGCGAGTGTAGAGGCAGAAGAGCCCAGCGAGGTCGATATGGGGACTGACGACACTCCTCTCATTGAGGAATCGGGAGGCTACTTATCGTCCGGTTCAGACTATGGCTCGAGTCTAGGAAGACTCTACACTGAGCAAGAGCTTCTGCAGGATGACGATGATGCAGAAGGCGATGCTACCCTGACGGCGGTGGAAGCTCTTTCTGATGATGCAGATCCTCCAAATAAATCTGCATCACAGTAAAGCAGCTTCCGCTGCACTCTGGCAGATATTATTTTAGTCCAAGAGCCGTGGATCACTGGTTACAGGATCTGTGGCTTGAGGACGCCAAAATATAACCTGAATCACACCAAGGGTAAGGGTAAACCACGTACATGCATATTAGTAAAACAAACTCTTAACGCATTTCTACTTCCCCAATTCAGTGTTGGAGACATCACAGCAGTCAGCCTTGAATTGGGGAGTACCACCTACAGGATGACTTCCTTCTATTTGGCTCACGATTCAACGGAGCCAGTACCATCCCAACAATTTAAAGACTTAGTGCGCAACAGTCAAGGCAGCAGAACCAGACTAATACTGGGTGGAGACGCAAACGCACACCATACAGAATGGTCCAGCACAGAAACTAATGATCGCGGTGAGTTACTCTACGATTATCTTTTAAATACAAATCTTATCATATGCAACAAAGGTAATGACCCAACTTTTGTCACTCGAACTCGGAGGGAGGTACTAGATATCACCCTCATATCAGAGTTTTTAATAGAAAATATTATTTCATGGAGAGTCTTACCAGACCATTCGTTCTCTGATCATAGATATTAGGGTGTCCCAAAAAAACAAAATTTTGGGGCACCGTCATTTTCTGAAAGCTTGTAGCGTAAAGTAATTTTGAGATTTTTTTCAGATTTTTCGAAAGACGTTTAGAGGTCGCACAAATCGAATTTTCCCCCAAAAATCGGGTTTTCCGTATTGTTTTCCAGTTTTACTTATAACTTGGTCAACATCCACGCTTTCTTAGTTTTCAAATCAACATTTTATGGAGAATTGCCCAAATTTTACTTTCATGAGCATAAACCATAAGTTTTGGCTTTGCTTTAACTTTTTGTGGCATCACTTATTACATTTTTTAGTAAATTTTTCATGCATTTTACAAAGAAAGCATTATAACTTTTAAAATTTCTATGAGAATTGAAAAAACTAGTGAAGTAGTTAAAAGATAGTATAATTGTTAAGAAACTGAATTTTAAAAGTTGAAATTTGCTTTTACCGTTCCAGAGTTATACTCTTTTAAAGCCTTATAAAGCTCATTGGGAACGCAATATAAAAAATTCACTTCAATCGTGCAATCGGTCAGAATAAAGTAAGCCTTACTTCTTGAATATCTTTAAAAGCGCACGTTAGATTTTCATTTAAATCAATTTTTATGAAGGTATAATCGGCGTTTGCATGCCCCTAAGAGATGGTACTCGACGACCGAAAAACCGCGATATGGAGTACAATTCTTAAGCTCACCCTTAAATAAATTTATATAGGGAGTAAGCCAGATCTAAAAAAATACAGATCTGCGTTTTCAGTTCTGCCATCAAAGACCTAGTTTTTTACTAGAAATTGCCTAAGAACAACATTGACCATTTGGGCTTAACCCAGCTTCACTAAAGTCAAGTAATAAATGAGTAAAGTGCTTCATAAGCAGCAGAAAAACAGGACATATCATTTGACATCTTGACATCTTGGCGTACCACGGTTGGTCCACCAAAGACAATTTTTATTACAATTTTACTTTTTTTTGGAAGCAATGACAAATTTTACTTATAAGATTAATTGTATAGTTTTTCGGAAGCTTGTAATACCCAAACGGTAAATGTTGTTTGAAATGAATTGCTGATACAAAATTTAATTTAAAACGCGAAGCAAGGCTTCCGTGGTGAATCTGAATACTCAGTTGGAAAAAAAAACATCACGATTCAAAGTTTGAAGCAAATCCGTGGCAAACCAGGCAAAAAGCTCACAATATTATTAGTTTCATGCAATGGGTACACAGCTTTAAAAGAGTATAACTCTGGAACGGTAAAAGCTTATTTCAACTATGAAGTATGAGTTTTTTTAAAAATTTAACCATCTTTTAAACTGCATCTCTAGTTTTTAAATTTTCATAGAAATTTTAAAAGTTATAGTGCGTTTTTTACAAAATTTATGAAAAATTTTCAAAAAAATTGAATATATGGTACCTAAACAAGCAAATGCAAAGCTAAAATCAACTGTTTTTGCTCATAAAAGTAAAATTTGGAAATTTTTCGTTAAAATTTTGATTTGAAAACGAAGAAAATCGTGGTTATTAACCAAGTTATAATTAAAATTAGAAAACAATACGGAAAACCCGATTTTTGGGGAAAAATTCGATTTGTGCGACCTCTAAACGTCTTTCGAAAAATCTGAAAAAAAATCTCAAAAATACTCCATTAGCTTTCAGAAAATGCCGGTGCATCCGTGAAAATAAAAAAAAAAAATTTTTTTTGGACACCATAATAGATATATTGAGCTAAAGCTAATAGAATCATGCCCCGAGCCTAAAAAAACACAAAACTTAAAAAAAACGAACTGGAAACAGTATAAGAGACATAGTTAAAAATCTAGATGCAGTCCCTCAATTCACACCTGTGAATGCGGATCAATTAGATGAAATAGTCAACACATTTACGACGACATGTACAAAAGCACTTGACAAATCATGTCCTCATACTAAATACAAAATTCACCACAAGCCCCCTGGTGGTCTAAAGACCTAGAGATACAACGCAAAGAGTGTAGGAAAACCTTTAACTTAGCCAAGAACACTAACCAGAATTCCTCCTGGGAGATGTACAGAGACAAGCTAAGGGACTATAAAAGTTCAATGCGGAAAGCAAAACTGCAACGGTATTGAGTCGACATCTGAAGCATCAGGACTTCGAAAAATTTTAGCGAGTTCACCAACCCCTCCGGGACTCCTACAAAATCCTGACGGAACTTGGGCTGACTTCAGCTCTGAATCCCTTAATTTACTCCTAGAATCACATTTTCCTGGATGTTCATCTTCTATGGAGCCCATAGAGGAACCAAGAAGCGAGACGCTAAGTCACATAAGTGATATAGTAACTGAACAGCGCATTAAATGGGCTGTTAACTCTTTTCAGCCCTACAAATCACCCGGGCCAGATAGAATATTTCCTGCCCAACTTCAACAACCACTACCGCATATAATTGCATGGCTACAGACAATATTTGTCAGCTGCCTTCGATTACAGTATATACCCACTCTGTGGAAAAACATTAAAGTGGTTTTCATACCAAAGGCAGGAAAAGCCTCGCATGTCAGACCCAATGACTTTAGGCCGATTAGCCTATCATCTTTTCTCCTCAAGACACTGGAGAGACAGATGCCCACCTAAGACAGTCAATAGACCCATCCACTCTGTCATCAGCGCAGCACGCATACAGCAAGGGCAGGTCAACAGAAACAGCACTCCACTATCTTGTCTCAAAAATTGAGAAATCACTTGAGGCTAAAGAGTATGCACTCACGGCATTCCTTGACATCGAGGGTGCCTTTAACAATGTTCTCCCCAACGCTATCACCTCTGCCCTGACAAATCTGAATGTGGAGGCACCCCTGGTGAAGTTCATCCGACTCATGCTTACCAGCAGGGTGGTTAACTCACAACTAGGAGATGCCTGCGCCCGAAGATATGTAAGTAGAGGCACTCCTCAAGGAGGTGTTCTTTCGCCATTTCTTTGGGTGGTAACAGTCAACGAATTGTTACGACTCATGGAATCGCGTGGACATACGGTGGTAGCGTATGCAGATGACGTTGCCATAATTACAAGAGGCAAATTTCCTCATACTCTCTGCGATCTGATGCAGGATGTACTCTCAACACTTTCAAATTGGACTATACAAAGTGGCCTTGGAGTTAATCCAACCAAAACTGAACTCGTCCTCTTTACCCGCAAGTATAAGATACCAAATTTAAACCCCCACTATTAAACAGTATACACCTTAAATTTAGCGATTCAGCTAAATACCTGGGTGTACTATTGGACAAAGAACTATATTGGAACGAAAATATAACTGAACGCATCAAAAAAGCAAATACTGCACTTTTCTCGTGCAATTGGTCGTAGATGGGGATTCTCCCCTGAAATAGTTCACTGGCTGTACACAGCCGTTGTACGTCCAATACTTCTATACGGAATCATCGTATGGTGGCCGGCTCTGGGGAAACCATCCGTCCTTAGGACCATAACTAAAGTTCAGCGCAGTGCTGCACAATGTATGACTGGTGCGTTGCGTACAACCCCAACAGATGCACTTAACATAATGTTACACCTTATGCCTCTAGATCTTCTGGGAAGAGAAATCGCTAGTAATACTGCTCTCAGGCTGAGAGAATGTGGTACCTGGGAAGATAGTAGCTCTGGCCACTCTTCTATACTACTGCATCAAGTGGCGATACCGCCAAAACTTGACTACTGCACCCCAACAATCACGTTCACCACTATGTATAAAGTCACCATACCAAGTCGGCTGAACTGGAACTCAATGACACACTCAAAACCGAATGCCATTAATTTCTACACTGATGGCTCCAAACTGAATGGACAGGTGGGAGGAGGAGTATTCAGTCCAGAACTTGGAATAAAAACTTCATTTAGACTTCCTGATCATTGTAGTGTCTTCTAGGCAGAGATTGAGGCCATCCAGGAGGCTTTCAACCTTCTGGAAACCACTGCAATCCCAGGAAGAAAAGTATTAAGCTGCATTAAAAGCCCTCGACGGCTTTGTTAACAACATCAAAACTCTTACAGAGTGCCGCAGATCTCTTAATGAGATGGCTCAGCACTTTGAAATTAATCTCGTTTGGGTGCCTGGACATTCCAACATAGAAGGCAACGAGATGGCCGATCACCTTGCTAGACTTGGCACCATCACGCAGCTCCTACCGGATAAGAGCAACATAGGCGTGCCTCTTGCGACCTTTAAGCTACAAACAAAGGAAACTACCTATCGAATAACGATGGATCGATGGCAAACAATTCACACATGTGAAATATCTAGGCTTACATGGCCTACCCTTAATACTAAAATATCTAGGGCTTTACTCCGTCAAGATAGAGTGAATATCTCTTTATTAGTAGGGGCCCTTACTGGACACTGCCTAATAGGAAGACACGCCGCTAGGCTTGGCATCAGACACAATGACTACTGTAGAAGCTGCAACTCAGTGGATGAGGAGGAGAGTGTACACCTCTTCTGTCATTGTCCAGCTCTTAGTAGAAGACGACTTACAGTTCTGGGTCGTCCTTTTCTAAACGATCTGTCGGACATCTCTGAAATAGATAAAGCCTCGCTGCTCAAATTTCTACTATTTTCTAAATTGTTTAACGGGGAAGACCCTCCCTCTACGTGGACAGCGTAGAAAGGGTTATATGGTAACACAACGGCCTTCATTGGCCTAAGTGAAGAAATAGGATTCTCCTATTCTAACCATTGCAACCTAACCCTAACCTATGTCCCAAGAATGTCCCAAATAAGTCCCAAGTATGTCCCAGGTATGTCCCAAGTATGTCCCAAGTATGTCCCCAAGTATATCCCAAATAAGTCCCAAGTATGTCCCAAGTATGTCCCAAGTATGTCCCAAATATGTCCCAAGTATGTCCCAAGTATTTCCCAAGTATGTCCCAAATATGTCCCAAGTATGTCCCAAGTATGTCCCAAATAAGTCCCAAGTATGTCCCAAGTATGTCCCAAGTATATCCCAAATAAGTCCCAAATAAGTCCCAAGTATGTCCCAAGTATGTCCCAAATATGTCCCATGTATGTCCCAAGTATGTTCCAAATAAGTCCCAAGTATGTCCCAAGTATGTCCCAAGTATGTCCCAAGTATGTCCCAAGTATATCCCAAATAAGTCCCAAATAAGTCCCAAGTATGTCCCAAGTATGTCCCAAGTATGTCCCAAATAAGTCCCAAGTATGTCCCAAGTATGTCCCAAATATGTCCCAAGTATGTCCCAAGTATGTCCCAAGTATGTCCAAAATATGTCCCAAGTATGTTCCAAATAAGTCCCAAGTATGTCCCAAGTATGACCCAAGTAAGTCCCAAGTATGTCCCAAGTATGTTCCAAGTATGTCCCAAATAAGTCCCAAGTATGTCCCAAGTATGTTCCAAATAAGTCCCAAGTATGTCCCAAGTATGTCCCAAATATGTCCCAAGCATGTCCTAAATATGTCCAAAATATGTCCCAAGTATGTCCCAAGTATGTCCCAAACATGTCCCAAATATGTCCAAATAAGTCCCAAGTATGTCCCAAGCGTGTCCCAAGTATGTCCCAAGTTTGTCCCAAGTATGTCCCAAGTATGTCCCATATATGTTCCAAGTATGTCCCAAATATGTACCAAGTATGTCCCAAGTATGTCCCATGGCAATTTTAAATGTGGACTTTTTCCACAGACGCTGTGTGACCTCATGCAGACCGGACTGACAACACTAGCTCAGTGGACGACAACTTGCGGTCTGGGAGTAAATCCAGACAAAACGGAACTAGTACTCTTCACCAGGAGATACAAAACTCCCAATCTCATCCCTCCTAAAATCAACGGAGTGAGCCTACATTTTGGGGACAATGCCAAATACTTGGGAGTCGTTCTAGATAAGAAGCTACTCTGGAATGACAACATAACTGACCGCATAAAAAAGGCAACAACTGCTCTTTTCTCATGCAAAAGGGCTATAGGCCGGAAGTGGGGTTTTTCTCCATATATAGTTCACTGGCTATACACAGCTGTGGTACGCCCAATACTTCTATATGGGTCACTAGTATGGTGGCCAGCACTCGGGAAACAATACGTCCTGAACAACCTAAACAAAGTACAGAGAAGTGCTGAAATATGTATGAGCGGCGCGCTCCGAACCACACCAACGGAAGCGCTTAACATCATTTTTCATCTAGTACCACTAGACCTCATAGAAAAACAGATGGCTACCATTACAGCCCTTAGACTACGAGAATCCGATGCCTGGAACGGGGATAATTCCGGACACTCTACAATACTTAGCCACCATGCGGGTATACCGTCAAATACGGACTACTGTATACCACGAACGACCTTCGACAAATCCTACGACGTCTACATCCCAAGCCGAAGCGATTGGGAAAACCTTCCCCATAGCAGAGCTAGCGCCATAAATATCTACACAGATGGCTCTAAGCTCGATGAAAAAGTAGGAGGGGGTGTTTTCTCCCCCAACCTAGACCTAAACCTATCGTTCCGCCTTCCTGACCACTGTAGTGTGTACCAAGCGGAGGTGGTGGCCATCCAGGAAGCTGCCACCTACCTCAGCACACTTATAGTCAAGAAAGGAAACGTATTTATCTACTCGGATAGTCAAGCGGCCCTTAAGGCGCTTGACTCACACACAAATAACTCTAAAACACTAACTGAATGTCGCTTATCCCTTAACGAGATTGGCCGACACTTCAGTATTCACCTGATATGGGTGCCTGGACACCAAAACATAGATGGAAATGAGTCTGCGGACAAACTGGCCAGACTAGGCAGTACCATCGAGCTCCTTTTAAGGAAGAGCACGATAGGGATGCCTATAGCCACCTACAAGCTTTATATAAAAAACGAAACACTACGCCTTGCAAATGACAGGTGGAAAAACCTTTCCTCGTGCTCAGTGGCAAGACTTACGTGGCCAACATTCAACCTAAAACGCACTAACACACTTTTGCGTTATAGCAGGGAACACATAGCACTTCTTGTGGGAGCTCTAACGGGCCACTGTCTCATTGGCAGACACGCAGTACGCCTAGGCGTAGTATACCATGACTTCTGTAGAAGTTGTAAATATGAAGAAGAGGAGGAAACGGTACAGCACCTCCTGTGCCACTGCCCCGCTCTGAGTAGGAGGAGACTTAGAACCCTAGGTCAACCTTTCTGTACCAATCTCTCGGAGATGTCCGAGATAGAGATCCCAGCTCTAATACACTTTATCCTGTCCACACAATGGTTCAGTATTGACCCCCATCGGGATTAAAGGGTTAACGGGGAATATATGGCATCGCAATGGGCCCATAGAGGCCTAAGTGGGAGAGCGACTTGTCGCTCTCAGCCATCGCAACCTAACCTAACCTATGTCCCAAGTATGTCCCAAGTATGTCCCAAATATGTCCCAAGTATGTCCCAAGCAAGTCCCAAGAATGTCCCAAGTATGTCCCAGGTATGTCCCAGGTATGTCCAAAGTATGTCCCAAGTATGTCCCAAGTATGTCCCAAGTATGTCCCAAATATGTCCCAAGTATTTCCCAAGTATATCACAAGCATGTCCCAAGTAAGTCCCAAATATGTCCCAAGTATGTCCCAAGTAAGTCCCAAGTATGTCCCAAACATGTCCCAAATATGTCCCAAGTATGTCCCAAATATGTCCAAAGTATGTCCCAATTATGTTCTAAATATGTCCCAAATATATGGCATCGCAATGGGCCCATGAGGCCTAAGTGGAGGAGCGACTTGTCGCTCTCAGCCATCGCAACCTAACCTAACCTATGTCCCAAGTATGTCCCAAATATATCCCAAGTATGTCCCAAGCATGTCCCAAGTATGTCCCAAGTATGTCCCAGGTATGTCCGAAGTATGTCCCAAGTATGTCCCAAGTATGTCCCAAGTATGTCCCAAGTATGTCCCAAATATGTCCCAAGTATGTCCCAAGTATGTCCCAAACATGTCCCAAATATGTCCCAAGTATGTCCCAAATATGTCCCAAGTATGTCCCAAGTATGTCCCAAGTATGTCCCAAGTATGTCCCAAGTATGTCCCAAGTATGTCCCAAATATGTCCAAAATATGTCCCAAGTATGTCCCAAGTATGTCCCAAGTATGTCCCAAGTATGTCCCAAGTATGTCCCAAGTATGTCCCAAGTATGTCCCAAGCATGTCCTAAATATGTCCAAAATATGTCCCAAGTATGTCCCAAGTATGTCCCAAGTATGTCCCAAGTATGTCCCAAGTATGTCCCAAGTATGTCCCAAGTATGTCCCAAATATGTCCCAAGTATGTCCCAAGTATGTCCCAAACATGTCCCAAATATGTCCCAAGTATGTCCCAAATATGTCCAAAGTATGTCCCAAGTATGTCCCAAGTATGTCCCAAGTATGTCCCAAGTATGTCCCAAACATGTCCCAAATATGTCCCAAATAAGTCCCAAGTATGTCCCAAATATGTCCAAAGTATGTCCCAAGTATGTCCCAAGTATGTCCCAAGTATGTCCCAAGTATGTCCCAAGCATGTCCTAAATATGTCCAAAATATGTCCCAAGTATGTCCCAAGTATGTCCCAAGTAAGTCCCAAGTATGTCCCAAGTATGTCCCAAGTATGTCCCAACTATGTCCCAAGTATGTCCCAAGCATGTCCCAAGTATGTCCCAAGTATGTCCCAAGTATGTCCCAAGTATGTCCCAAATATGTCCCAAGTATGTCCCAAGTATGTCCCAAGTATGTCCCAAGTATGTCCCAAGTATGTCCCAAGTATGTCCCAAGTATGTCCCAAGTATGTCCCAAGTATGTCCCAAATGTCCCAGGTATGTCCCAAGTATGTCCCAAGTATGTCCCAAACATGTCCCAAATATGTCCCAAGTATGTCCCAAATATGTCCAAAGTATGTCCCAAGTATGTCCCAAGTATGTTCTAAGTATGTCCCATATATGTCCCAAGTATGTCCCAAGTATGTCCCAAGTATGTCCCAAGTATGTCCCAAGTATGTCCCAAGCATGTCCCAAGTATGTCCCAAGTATGTCCCAAGTATGTCCCAAGTATGTCCCAAATATGTCCCAAATATGTCCCAAGTATGTCCCAAGTATGTCCCAAGTATGTCCCAAGTATGTCCCAAGTATGTCCCAAGTATGTCCCAAGTATGTCCCAAATGTCCCAAGTATGTCCCAAGTATGTCCCAAGTATGTCCCAAACATGTCCCAAACATGTCCCAAGTATGTCCCAAGTATGTCCCAAATATGTCCCAAGATGTCCCAAGTATGTCCCAAGTATGTCCCAAGTATGTCCCAAGATGTCCCAAGTATGTCCCAAATATGTCCCAAATATGTCCCAAGTATGTCCCAAGTATGTCCCAAGTATGTCCCAAGTATGTCCCAAGTATGTCCCAAGTATGTCCCAAATATGTCCCAAGTATGTCCCAAGTATGTCCCAAACATGTCCCAAATATGTCCCAAGTATGTCCCAAATATGTCCAAATGTCCAAGTATGTCCCAAGTATGTCCCTAGTATGTCCCAAGTATGTCCCAAGTATGTCCCAAACATGTCCCAAATATGTCCCAAGTATGTCCCAAATATGTCCAAAGTATGTCCCAAGTATGTCCCTAGTATGTCCCAAGTATGTCCCAAGCATGTCCTAAATATGTCCAAAATATGTCCCAAGTATGTCCCAAGTATGTCCCAAGTAAGTCCCAAGTATGTCCCAAGTATGTCCCAAGTATGTCCCAACTATGTCCCAAGTATGTCCCAAGCATGTCCCAAGTATGTCCCAAGTATGTCCCACGTATGTCCCAAGTATGTCCCAAATATGTCCCAAGTATGTCCCAAGTATGTCCCAAGTATGTCCCAAGTATGTCCCAAGTATTACCCCAAGTATGTCCCAAGCATGTCCCAAGTATGTCCCAAGTATGTCCCAAGTATGTCCCAAATGTCCCAGGTATGTCCCAAGTATGTCCCAAGTATGTCCAAAATATGTCCCAAGTATGTTCCAAATAAGTCCCAAGTATGTCCCAAGTATGACCCAAGTAAGTCCCAAGTATGTCCCAAGTATGTTCCAAGTATGTCCCAAATAAGTCCCAAGTATGTCCCAAGTATGTTCCAAATAAGTCCCAAGTATGTCCCAAGTATGTCCCAAATATGTCCCAAGCATGTCCTAAATATGTCCAAAATATTTCCCAAGTATGTCCCAAGTATGTCTCAAACATGTCCCAAATATGTCCAAATAAGTCCCAAGTATGTCCCAAGCGTGTCCCAAGTATGTCCCAAGTTTGTCCCAAGTATGTCCCAAGTATGTCCCATATATGTTCCAAGTATGTCCCAAATATGTACCAAGTATGTCCCAAGTATGTCCCATGGCAATTTTAAATGTGGACTTTTTCCACAGACGCTGTGTGACCTCATGCAGACCGGACTGACAACACTAGCTCAGTGGACGACAACTTGCGGTCTGGGAGTAAATCCAGACAAAACGGAAATAGTACTCTTCACCAGGAGATACAAAACTCCCAATCTCATCCCTCCTAAAATCAACGGAGTGAGCCTACATTTTGGGGACAATGCCAAATACTTGGGAGTCGTTCTAGATAAGAAGCTACTCTGGAATGACAACATAACTGACCGCATAAAAAAGGCAACAACTGCTCTTTTCTCATGCAAAAGGGCTATAGGCCGGAAGTGGGGTTTTTCTCCATATATAGTTCACTGGCTATACACAGCTGTGGTACGCCCAATACTTCTATATGGGTCACTAGTATGGTGGCCAGCACTCGGGAAACAATACGTCCTGAACAACCTAAACAAAGTACAGAGAAGTGCTGAAATATGTATGAGCGGCGCGCTCCGAACCACACCAACGGAAGCGCTTAACATCATTTTTCATCTAGTACCACTAGACCTCATAGAAAAACAGATGGCTACCATTACAGCCCTTAGACTACGAGAATCCGATGCCTGGAACGGGGATAATTCCGGACACTCTACAATACTTAGCCACCAAGCGGGTATACCGTCAAATACGGACTACTGTATACCACGAACGACCTTCGACAAATCCTACGACGTCTACATCCCAAGCCGAAGCGATTGGGAAAACCTTCCCCATAGCAGAGCTAGCGCCATAAATATCTACACAGATGGCTCTAAGCTCGATGAAAAAGTAGGAGGGGGTGTTTTCTCCCCCAACCTAGACCTAAACCTATCGTTCCGCCTTCCTGACCACTGTAGTGTGTACCAAGCGGAGGTGGTGGCCATCCAGGAAGCTGCCACCTACCTCAGCACACTTATAGTCAAGAAAGGAAACGTATTTATCTACTCGGATAGTCAAGCGGCCCTTAAGGCGCTTGACTCACACACAAATAACTCTAAAACACTAACTGAATGTCGCTTATCCCTTAACGAGATTGGCCGACACTTCAGTATTCACCTGATATGGGTGCCTGGACACCAAAACATAGATGGAAATGAGTCTGCGGACAAACTGGCCAGACTAGGCAGTACCATCGAGCTCCTTTTAAGGAAGAGCACGATAGGGATGCCTATAGCCACCTACAAGCTTTATATAAAAAACGAAACACTACGCCTTGCAAATGACAGGTGGAAAAACCTTTCCTCGTGCTCAGTGGCAAGACTTACGTGGCCAACATTCAACCTAAAACGCACTAACACACTTTTGCGTTATAGCAGGGAACACATAGCACTTCTTGTGGGAGCTCTAACGGGCCACTGTCTCATTGGCAGACACGCAGTACGCCTAGGCGTAGTATACCATGACTTCTGTAGAAGTTGTAAATATGAAGAAGAGGAGGAAACGGTACAGCACCTCCTGTGCCACTGCCCCGCTCTGAGTAGGAGGAGACTTAGAACCCTAGGTCAACCTTTCTGTACCAATCTCTCGGAGATGTCCGAGATAGAGATCCCAGCTCTAATACACTTTATCCTGTCCACACAATGGTTCAGTATTGACCCCCATCGGGATTAAAGGGTTAACGGGGAATATATGGCATCGCAATGGGCCCATGAGGCCGAAGTGGGAGAGCGACTTGTCGCTCTCAGCCATCGCAACCTAACCTAACCTATGTCCCAAGTATGTCCCAAGTATGTCCCAAATATGTCCCAAGTATGTCCCAAGCATGTCCCAAGTATGTCCCAAGTATGTCCCAGGTATGTCCGAAGTATGTCCGAAGTATGTCCCAAGTATGTCCCAAATATGTCCCAAGTATGTCCCAAGTATGTCCCAAGCATGTCCCAAGTATGTCCCAAATATGTCCCAAGTATGTCCCAAGTAAGTCCCAAGTATGTCCCAAACATGTCCCAAATATGTCCCAAGTATTTCCCAAATATGTCCAAATATGTCCCAATTATGTTCTAAATATGTCCCAAATATATGGCATCGCAATGGGCCCATGAGGCCTAAGTGGGAGAGCGACTTGTCGCTCTCAGCCATCCCAACCTAACCTAACCTATGTCCCAAGTATGTCCCAAATATATCCCAAGTATGTCCCAAGCATGTCCCAAGTATGTCCCAAGTATGTCCCAGGTATGTCCGAAGTATGTCCGAAGTATGTCCCAAGTAGGTCCCAAGTATGTCCCAAGTATGTCCCAAATATGTCCCAAGTATGTCCCAAGTATGTCCCAAACATGTCCCAAATATGTCCCAAGTATGTCCCAAATATGTCCAAAGTATGTCCCAAGTATGTCCCTAGTATGTCCCAAGTATGTCCCAAGCATGTCCTAAATATGTCCAAAATATGTCCCAAGTATGTCCCAAGTATGTCCCAAGTAAGTCCCAAGTATGTCCCAAGTATGTCCCAAGTATGTCCCAAGCATGTCCTAAATATGTCCAAAATATGTCCCAACTATGTCCCAAGTATGTCCCAAGTAAGTCCCAAGTATGTCCCAAGTATGTCCCAAGTATGTCCCAAGTATGTCCCAAATATGTCCCAAGTATGTCCCAAGTATGTCCCAAACATGTCCCAAATATGTCCCAAGTATGTCCCAAATATGTCCAAAGTATGTCCCAAGTATGTCCCTAGTATGTCCCAAGTATGTCCCAAGTATGTCCCAAACATGTCCCAAATATGTCCCAAGTATGTCCCAAATATGTCCAAAGTATGTCCCAAGTATGTCCCAAGTATGTCCCAAGTATGTCCCAAGTATGTCCCAAACATGTCCTAAATATGTCCCAAATATGTCCCAAGTATGTCCCAAGTATGTCCCAAGTATGTCCCAAGTCCCAAGTATGTCCCAAGTATGTCCCAAGTATGTCCCAAGTATGTCCCAAGTATGTCCCAAGTATGTCCCAAGTATGTCCCAAGTATGTCCCAAGTATGTCCCAAATATGTCCCAAGTATGTCCCAAGTATGTCCCAAGTATGTCCCAAGTATGTCCCAAGTATGTCCCAAGTATGCCCCAAGTATGTCCCAAGCATGTCCCAAGTATGTCCCAAGTATGTCCCAAGTATGTCCCAAGTATGTCCCAAATGTCCCAAGTATGTCCCAAGTATGTCCCAAGTATGTCCCAAACATGTCCCAAATATGTCCCAAGTATGTCCCAAATATGTCCCAAGTATGTCCCAAGTATGTCCCAAGTATATCCCAAGTATGTCCCAAGCATGTCCTAAATATATCCAAAGTATGTCCCAAGTATGTCCCAAGTATGTCCCAAGTATGTCCCAAATATGTCCCAAGTATGTCCCAAACATGTCCTAAATATGTCCCAAGTATGTCCCAAATAAGTCCCAAGTATGGCCCAAGTATGTCCCAAATATTTCCCAAGTATGTCCCAAGTATGTCCCAAGCGTGTCCCAAGAATGTCCCAAATTTGTCCCAAGTATGTTACAAGTATGTCCCATGTCCCAAGTATGTCCCAAATATGTCCCAAGTATGTCCCAAGTATGTCCCAAGTATGTCCCAAGTATGTCCCAAGTATGTCCCAAGTATGTCCCAAGTATGTCCCAAGTATGTCCCAAGTAAGTCCCAAGTATGTCCCAAGTATGTCCCAAGTTTGTCCCAAATATGTCCCAAGTATGTCCCAAGTATGTCACAAGTATGTCCCAAGTATGTCCCAAATATGTTCCAAGTATGTCTCAAGTATGTCCCAAGTATGTCCCAAACATGTCCCAAATATGTCCCAAGTATGTCCCAAATATGTCCAAAGTATGTCCCAAGTATGTCCCTAGTATGTCCCAAGTATGTCCCAAGCATGTCCTAAATATGTCCAAAGTATGTCCCAAGTATGTCCCAAGTATGTCCCAAGTATGTCACAAGTATGTCCCAAGTATGTCCCAAATATGTCCCAAGTATGTCCCAAGTATGTCCCAAGTATGTCCCAAATATGTCCCAAATATGTCCCAAATATGTCCCAAGTATGTCCCAAATATGTCCCAAATATGTCCCAAGTATGTCCCAAGTATGTCCCAAATATGTCCCAAGTATGTCCCAAGTATGTCCCAAGTATGTCCCAAGTATGTCCCAAGTATGTCCCAAGTATGTCCCAAATATGTCCCAAATATGTCCCAAGTATGTCCCAAGTATATCACAAGTATGTCCAGGATTGACCCAAATATGTTCAAAGTATGTCCCAAATATGTCCCAAACGTCCCAAATATGTCCCAAGCATGTCCTAAATATGTCCAAAGTATGTACCAAATATGTCCCAAGTATGTCCCCAGTATATCACAAGTATGTCCTGTCCCAAGTATGTCCCAAGTATGTCCCAAGTATGTCCCAAACATGTCCCAAATATGTCCCAAGTATGTCCCAAATATGTCCCAAGTATGTCCCAAGTATGTCCCAAGTATGTCCCAAGTATGTCCCAAGCATGTCCCAAATATGTCCAAAGTATGTCCCAAGTATGTCCCAACTATGTCCCAAGTATGTCCCAAGTATGTCCCAAGTATGTCCCAAGTATGTCCCAAGTATGTCCCAAATATGTCCCAAAGTATGTCCCAAGTATGTCCCAAATATGTCCCAAGTATGTCCCAAGTATGTCCCAAATATGTCCCAAAGTATGTCCCAAATATGTCCCAAATATGTCCCAAGTATGTCCCAAGTATGTCCCAAGTATGTCCCAAGTATGTCCCAAGTATGTCCCAAGTATGTCCCAAGTATGTCCCAAGTATGTCCCAAGTATGTCCCAAGTATGTCCCAAGTATGTTCCAAGTATGTCCCAAGTATGTCCCAAATATGTCCCAAGTATGTCCCAAGTATGTCCCAAATATGTCCCAAGTATGTCCCAAGTATGTCCCAAGTATGTCCCAAGTATGTCCCAAATATGTCCCAAGTATGTCCCAAATATGTCCCAAATATGTCCCAAGTATGTCCCAAGCATGTCCCAAGTATGTCCCAAGTATGTCCCACCTATGTCCCAAGTATGTCCCAAGTATGTCCCAAGTATGTCCCAAATATGTCCCAAGTATGTCCCAAGTATGTCCCAAGTATGTCCCAAGTATGTCCCAAGTATGTCCCAAGTATGTCCCAAGTATGTCCCAAGTATGTCCCAAGTATGTCCCAAGTATGTCCCAAGTATGTTCCAACTATGTCCAAAGATGTCCCAAGTATGTCCCAAGTATGTCCCAAGTATGTCCCAAGTATGTCCCAAATATGTCCCAAGTATGTCCCAAGTATGTCCCAAGTATGTCCCAAGTATGTCCCAAGTATGTCCCAAGTATGTTCCAAGTATGTCCCAAGTATGTCCCAAGTATGTCCCAAGTATGTTCCAAGTATGTCCCAAGTATGTCCCAAGTATGTCCCAAGTATGTCCTAAGTATGTCCCAAGTATGTCCCAAGTATGTCCCAAGTATGTCCCAAGTATGTCCCAAATATGTCCCAAATATGTCCCAAGTATGTCCCAAGTATGTCCCAAGTATGTCCCAAGTATGTCCCACCTATGTCCCAAGTATGTCCCAAGTATGTCCCAAGTATGTCCCAAGTATGTCCCAAGTATGTCCCAAGTATGTCCCAAGTATGTCCCAAGTATGTCCCAAGTATGTCCCAAGTATGTCCCAAGTATGTCCCAAGTATGTCCCAAGTATGTCCCAAGTATGTCCCAAGTATGTCCCAAAGTATGTCCCAAGTATGTCCCAAGTATGTCCCAAATATGTCCCAAGTATGTCCCAAGTATGTCCCAAGTATGTCCAAAGTATGTCCCAAGTATGTCCCAAATATGTCCCAAGTATGTCCCAAGTATGTCCCAAGTATGTCCCAAGTATGTCCCAAGTATGTCCCAAGTATGTCCCAAGTATGTCCCAAATATGTCCCAAGTATGTCCCAAGTATGTCCCAAGTATGTCCCAAGTATGTCCCAAGTATGTCCCAAGTATGTCCCAAGTATGTTCCAAGTATGTCCCAAGTATGTCCCAAGTATGTCCCAAGTATGTCCCAAGTATGTCCCAAGTATGTCCTAAATATGTCCCAAGTATGTCCCAAGTATGTCCCAAGTATGTCCCAAGTATGTCCCAAATATGTCCCAAATATGTCGGAAATATGTCCCAAGTATGTCCCAAGCATGTCCCACGTATGTCCCAAGTATGTCCCACCTATGTCCCAAGTAAGTCCCAAGTATGTCCCAAGTCTGTCCCAAATATGTATCAAGTATGTCCCAAGTATGTTCCAACTATGTCCAAAGTATGCCTAAGTATGTCCCACGTATGTCCCAAGTATGTCCCAAGTATGTCCCAAGTATGTCCCAAGTATGTCCCAAGTATGTCCCAAATATGTCCCAAGTATGTCCCAAGTATGTCCCAAGTATGTCCCAAGTATGTCCCAAGTATGTTCCAAGTATGTCCCAAGTATGTCCAAAGTATGTCCCAAGTATGTCCCAAGTATGTCCCAAGTATGTCCCAAGTATGTCCCAAGTATGTCCCAAGTATGTCCCAAGTATGTCCCAAGTATGTCCCAAATATGTCCCAAGTATGTCCCAAGTATGTCCCAAGTATGTCCCAAGTATGTCCCAAGTATGTCCCAAGTATGTCCCAAGTATGTCCCAAGTATGTCCCAAGTCTGTCCCAAATATGTCCCAAGTATGTCCCAAGTATGTCCCAAGTATGTCCCAAGTATGTCCCAAGTATGTCCCAAGTATGTCCCAAGTATGTCCCAAGTATGTCCCAAGTATGTCCCAAGTATGTCCCAAATATGTCCCAAGTATGTCCCAAGTATGTCCCAAGTATGTCCCAAGTATGTCCCAAGTATGTCCCAAGTATGTCCCAAGTATGTCCAAAGTATGTCCCAAGTATGTCCCAAATATGTCCCAAGTATGTCCCAAAGTATGTCCCAAGTATGTCCCAAGTATGTCCCAAGTATGTCCCAAATATGTCCCAAGTATGTCCCAAATATGTCCCAAGTATGTCCCAAGTATGTCCCAAATATGTCCCAAGTATGTCCCAAGTAT
>JAEIGQ010000486.1:0-42367 GCA_018904275.1 Lordiphosa clarofinis | reverse complement strand
TATGTCCCAAGTATCTTCTAAGTATGTCCCAAGTAATGTCCCAAGTATGTCCCACGTCCCAAGTATGTCCCGCATTATGTTCCACTTATGTCCCAAGTATGTCCTAAGTATGTCCTGAGCATGTCCAAAATATGTCACAAGTACGTCCCATATATGTCCCAAGAATGTCCTTAAGTATACCAAAAATTTGTCCCAAATATTTCACAAGTATATCCCAAGTATGTCCAAGTATATCCCAAATATGTCCCAAGTATGCTCCAAGTATGTCCCAAGTATCTCCCAAGTATGTCCCAAGTACGTCCCAAGTATGTCCTGGGCACGTCCTGTGATATCCCAAGTACGTTCAACAAGTAAGTCCTGGGCATGTCCTAAGTATGTCCTAAGTATGTCCAAAATATGTCACAAGTACGTCCCATATATGTCCCAAGCATGTCCCAAGTATGTCCTAAATATGTCCCAAGTATGTCCCAAATATGTCCCAAGCATGTCCAGGGTATGTCCTAATTATGTCCCAAGTATGTCACAGATATGTCTTATGTCTGTCCCATGTATGTCCTAAGAATGTCCCAAGTATGTCCCAAATATGTCCCAAGTATGTCCCAAGTATGTCCCAAGTATGTTCCAAGTGTGTCCCAAGTATGTCCCAATTATGTCCCAAATATGTCCCAAGTATGCTCCAAGTAAGTCCCAAATATGTCCCAAGTATGTCCCAATTACGTCCCAAGTATGTCAGAAATAGATCCCAAGTTTGTCCCAAGTATGTCCCAAGTGTGTCCCAAGTATGTCCAAAATATGTCCCAAGTATGTCCCAAGTATGTCCCAAGTATGTTCCAAGTGTGTCCCAAGTATGTCCCAATTATGTCCCAAATATGTCCCAAGTATGCTCCAAGTAAGTCCCAATTATGTCCCAAGTATCTCCCAAGTATGTCCCAATTACGTCCCAAGTATGTCAGAAATAGATCCCAAGTTTGTCCCAAGTATGTCCCAAGAATGTCCCAAGTAGTTCTCAAATATGTCCGAAGTATGTCCCAAATATGTCCCACGCATGTCCCAAGTATGTCCTAAATATGTCCCAAGTATGTCCCAAATATTTACCAAGCATGTCCCTAGTATGTCCTGAATATGTCCCAAGTATGTCACAGATATGTCTTATGTCTGTCCCATGTATGTACTAAGAATGTCCCAAGTATGTCCCATGTATGTCCCAATTATGTCTCAAATATGTCCCAAGTATGCTCCAAGTATGTCCCAAATATGTCCCAAGTATCTCCCAAGTATGTCCCAAGTACGTCCCAAGTATGTCATAAATAGATCCCAAGTTTGTCCCAAGTATGTCCCAAGTGTGTCACAAGTATGTCCCAATAATGTCACAAATATGTCCCGAGTATATCCCAAGTATGTCCCAAGTTTATCCCAAGTTGGTCCCAAGTATGTCCCACATATGTCCCACATATGTCCCAAGTATGTCCCAAGTATGTCTCAAGTGTGGCCGAAGTATGTCCAAAGTATGTCCCAAGTATGTCCCAAGCATGTCCCAAGTATGTCCTAAATATGTCCCAAGTATGTCCCAAATATGTCCCAAGCATGTCCCAAGTATGTCCATCCTTATGTCCTAAGTATGTCACACAATATGTCTTACGTCTGTCCTACAATGTATGTCTTAAGTGTATCGAAGTATGTCCTAAGTATGTCCCAAGTATGTCCCAAACATGTCCCAAGCATGTCCTAAGTATGTCCCAAGTATGTCCCAAATAATATGTCCCAAATTATGTCCCAAGTATGTCCCATGTATGTCCTAAGAATGTCCCAAGTATGTCCCAAATATGTCCCATGATGTCCCAAATATGTTCCAAGTATGTCCGAAGTATGTCCCAAGTGTGTCCCAAGTATGTCCCAATTATATGTCCCAAATATGTCCCAAGTATGTCCCAAATATGTCCCAAGTATGTCCCAAATATGTCCCAAGTATGTCCCAAATATGTCCCAAGTATGTCCCAAATATGTCCCAAGTATCTCACAAGTATGTCCCAAGTATGTCCCAAGATGTCTCAAATGATCCCAAGTATTTCCAAAGTATGTCCCAAGTATGTCCCAAGTCATGTCCCAAGTATGTCCCAAATATCTCCCAAATATGTTCAAAGTATATTCCAATTATGTGCCAAGTATGTCCCAAGTATGTCCCAAATATGTCCCAAATAAGTCCCAAGTATGTCCCAAATATGTCCCAAGTATGTCCCAATTATGTCCCAAGTATGTCCAAAATATGTCCCAATTATGTCCCAAATATGTCCCAAGTATGTCCCAAGTATGTCCCAAATATGTCCCAAGTATGTCCCAAGTATGTCCCAAGTTTGTCCCAAATATGTCCCAAGTATGTCCCAAGTATGTCCCAAGTATGTCCCAAGTATGTCCCAAGTATGTCCCAATTATGTCCAAAGATGTCCCAAGTATGTCCCAAGTATGTCCCAATTATGTCCCAAGTATGTCCCAAGTATGTTCCAAGTATGTCACAAGTATGTCCCAAATATGTCCCAAGTATGTCCCAAGTATGTCACAAATATGTCCCAGAATGTCCCAAGTATGTCCCTAAGTATGTCCCAAGTATGTTCCAAGTCCGCATGTCCCAAGTATGTCCCAAATATGTCCCAAGTACGTCCCATATCTCCCAAGTATGTCCTAAGTATGTCACAATATGTCCCAAGTATGTCCCAAGTATGTCCAAAGTATGTCCCAAGTATGTCCCAAATATGTCCCAAATATGTCCCAAGTATGTCCCAAATATGTCCCAAGAATGTCCCAAGTATGTCCCAAATATGTCCCAAGTATGTCTCAAATATGTCCCAAGTATGTCCCAAGTATGTCCCAAGTATGTCCCAAGTATGTCCCAAGTATGTCTCAAGTATGTCCCAAATATGTCCCAAGTATGTCCCAAGTATGTCCCAAGATGTCCCAAGTATCCAGAATCTCAAATGTATGTCCCAAGTATGTCCCAGGTATGTCCCAAGTATGTCCCAAGTATGTCCCAAGTATGTCCCAAGTATGTCCCATAGTATGTCCCAAGTTATGTCCCAAGTATGTCCCAAGTATGTCCCAAGTCCCAAATAAATGTCCCAAGTATGTCCAAAATAGATCCCAAGTTTGTCCCAAGTATGTCCCAAGTAGTGGGTCCCAAGTATGTCCTAAGTATGTCCCAAGCATGTCCCAAATATGTCCCAAGTATGTCCCAAGTATGTCCCAAGTATGTCCCAAGTATGTCCCAAATATGTCCTAAGTATGTCCCAAGTATGTCCCAAGTATGTCCCAAGTATGTCCCAAGTATGTCCCAAGTATGTCCCAAGTATGTCCTAAGTATGTCCCAAGTATGTCCCAAGTATGTCCCAAGTATGTCCTAAATATGTCCCAAGTATGTCCCAAATATGTCCCAAGTATATCCCAAGTATGTCCCAAGTATGTCCCAAGTATGTCCCAAGTATGTCCTAAGTATGTCCCAAGTATGTCCCAAGTATGTCCCAAGTATGTCCCAAGTATGTCCCAAGTATGTCCCAAGTATGTCCCAAGTATGTCCCAAGTATGTCCCAAGTATGTCCCAAGTATGTCCCAAGTATGTCCCAAGTATGTCCCAAGTATGTCCCAAGTATGTCCCAAGTATGTCCCAGGTATATCCCAAGTATGTCCCAAGTATGTCCCAAATATGTCCCAAGTATGTCCCAAGTATGTCCCAAGTATGTCCCAAGTATGTCCCAAGTATGTCCCAAGTATGTCCCAAGTATGTCCCAAGTATGTCCCAAGTGTGTCCCAAGTATGTCCCAAGTATGTCCCAAGTATGTCCCAAGTATGTTCCAAGTATGTCCCAAGTATGTCCCAAGTATGTCCCAAGTATGTCCCAAGTATGTCCCAAGTATGTCCCAAGTATGTCCCAAGTATGTCCCAAGTATGTCCCAAGTATGTCCCAAGTATGTCCCAAGTATGTCCCAATATGTCCCAAATGTCCCCAAGTATGTCCCAAGTATGTCCCAAGTATGTCCCAAGTAAGTCACAAGTATGTCCCAATTATGTACAAAGTATGTCCTAGGTATGTCCCAAATATGTCCCAAGTATGTCCCAAATATGTCCCAAATATGTCCTAAGTATGTCCCAAGTATGTCCGCATGTCCCAGGTATGTCCCAAGTATGTCCAAAGTATGTCCCAAGCATGTTCCAAGTATGTCCTAAATATGTCCCAAGTATGTCCCAAGTATGTTCCAAGTATGATTCCAAGTATGTCCCAAGTATGTCCCAAGTATGTCCCAAGTATGTCCCAAATATGTCCTAAGCATGTCCCAAGTATGTCCTAAATATGTCCCAAGTATGTCCCAAGTATGTCCCAAGCATGTCCCAAGTATGTCCCAAATATGTCCGAAGTATGTCCCAAGTATGTCCTAATGTCTGTCCCAAATATATCCCAAGCATGTCCCAAGTATGTCCCAAGTATGTCCCAAGTATGTCCCAAGTATGTCCCAAGTATGTCCCAAGTATGTCCCAAGTATGTCCCACAGTATGTCCCAAGTATGTCCTAAGTATGTCCCAAGTATGTCCCAAGTATGTTCCAAGTATGTTCCAAGTATGTCCCAAGTATGTCCCAAGTATGTCCCAAGTATGTCCCAAGTATGTCCCAAGTATGTCCCAAATATGTCCCAAGTATGTCCCAAGTATGTCCCAAGTATGTCCCAAGTATGTCCCAAATATGTCCCAAGTATGTCCCAAGTATGTCCTAAGTATGTCCCAAGTATGTCCTAAGCATGTCCCAAGTATGTCCCAAGTATGTCCCAAGTATGTCCCAAGTATGTCCTATGTCCCAAGTATGTCCCAAGTATGTCCAAAGTATGTCCCAAGTATGTCCCAAGTATGTCCCAAATATGTCCCAAGTATGTCCCAAGTATGTCCCAAGTATGTCCCAAGTGTCCCAAATATGTCCCAAGTATGTCCCAAGTATGTCCTAAATATGTCCCAAGTATGTCCATAAGCATGTCCCAAGTCCCAAGTATGTCCCAAGTATGTCCCAAGTATGTCCCAAGTATGTCCCAAATATGTCCCAAGTATGTCCCAAGTATGTTCCAAGTATGTCCCAAGTATGTCCCAAGTATGTCCCAAGTATGTCCCAAGTATGTCCCAAGTATGTCCCAAATATGTCCCAAGTATGTCCCAAGTATGTCCCAAGTATGTCCCAAGTATGTCACAAGTATGTCCCAATGTCCCAAGTATGTCCCAAGTATGTCCCAAGTATGTCCCAAGTATGTCCCAAGTCCCAAATATGTCCCAAGTATGTCCCAAGTATGTCCCAAGTATGTCCCAAGTATGTCCCAAATATGTCCCAAGTATGTCCCAAGTATGTCCCAAATATGTCCCAAGTATGTCCCAAGTATGTCCCAAGGTATGTCCCAAGTATGTCCCAAGTATGTATGTCCCAAATATGTCCCAAATGTCCCAAGTATGTCCCAAGTATGTCCCAAGTATGTCCCAAGTATGTCCTAAGTATGTCCCAAGTATGTCCTAAGTATGTCCCAAGTATGTCCCAAGTATGTCCCAAGTATGTCCCAAATATGTCCCAAATATGTCCCAAGTATGTCCCAAGTATGTCCCAAGTATGTCCCAAGTATGTCCCAAGTATGTCCCAAGTATGTCCCAAGTATGTCCCAAGTATGTCCCAAGTATGTCCCAAGTATGTCCTAAGTATGTCCCAAGTATGTCCCAAGTATGTCCCAAGTATGTCCCAAATATGTCCCAAGTATGTCCCAAGTATGTCCTAAGTATGTCCCAAGTATGTCCTAAGTATGTCCCAAGTATGTCCCAAGTATGTCCCAAGTATGTCCCAAGTATGTCCCAAGTATGTCCCAAGTATGTCCCAAATATGTCCCAAGTATGTCCCAAGTATGTCCCAAGCATGTCCCAAGTATGTCCCAAGTATGTCCCAAGTATGTCCCAAGTATGTCCCAAGTATGTCCCATGTATGTCCTAAGTATGTCCCAAGTGTCCCAAGTATGTCTCAAGTATGTCCTAAGTATGTCCCAAGTATGTCCCAAGTATGTCCCAAGTATGTCCCAGTCCCAAGTATGTCCCAAATATGTCCCAAGTATGTCCCAAGTATGTCCCAAGTGTGTCCCAAGTATGTCCCAAATATGTCCCAAGTATGTCCCAAGTATGTCCCAAGTATGTCCCAAGTGTCCCAAATATGTCCCAAGTATGTCCCAAGTATGTCCCAAGTATGTCCCAAATATGTCCCAAGTATGTCCCAATCCCAAGTATGTCCCAAGTATGTCCCAAGTATGTCCCAAGTATGTCCCAAGTATGTCCCAAGTATGTCCCAAGTATGTCCCAAGTATGTCCCAAGTATGTCCCAAGTATGTCCTAAGTATGTCCCAAGTATGTCCTAAGTATGTCCCAAGTATCCCAAGTATGTCCCAATGTCCATGTCCTAAGTATGTCCCAAGAATGTCCTAAATATGTCCCAAGTATGCACAGATATGTCTTAAGTCTGTCCCATATAATAATATGATAATAATACCAAATAACAGATGGTCCCAAAGGCAATAAATATTTCACAGAGATGTTGAGTTTTAATAAGGTAATACGGCTATGACTATCAAGTCGTCAGTCGGAGAATTATTGGTGATAAAAATGATTAATATATAAATTATTTTATTATAGTGTGAAACATGTTTGCCACTCCCTACCTTAATACAAACTGCTTCCCCGCTCGTCGCGAGATACAGAATCGTTGGGGTATGGGGGCGGCTCCCAAGTTGCACCTATTAAATTAAAAAAAAAAGAAACAAAAATTTTAAACATAAAAAAAACCAAAAATATTCCATTAAAATTTGTTTTCGGTATTTTATGGCATGCTGCAGATATAGTGTTAAATTCTTCCACTTAGTTCCAGAGGCATCGTTTAGCAAATCAATAATTTCTCTTTCGCCTAAAAAAGCAATTTCCAAAAAAAAAGCAATCTATACTCTGATAGAATTGGGCATCTTCCAATGAAGTGGCGTATGTCCTCGATTTCGTTGGTGTTGCAAAGCTCACAAATGTTCGTTCCACCTTGTTGTGAAGTGTATTTATTTCCGTTCAGCCAGATCATGTCGCATCTTGCTTTCAGCACCCATGATACCGTTCTGGTTTCCAATTGGAGCAGTCTACTACCGACTGATTCATCGAGGTCTTTGTAGATTCGTGTCACACTATTCATTTTCCTTTCAAAGAGTTGTTGATTTCGATTCTGAGATAACGCTTCTAACATAATTTCTCGAGTTTGTGCCCAGATAATCGGTTCCAAAAGTTCTTCACTCCAAACAATATTGAAAGGTCCACTGATTAAATTTAGACCTTTTGCCCAGAAAATATTTCTGGCTAATATTTCCTTTGACATAATATGAGGGAGACGGTCGTTGCTGTACGTGAATAGTGTTTTTTCAATGTATTTCATGTGCAAGTTTAACATATACAGACAACTACTTTCCATATTCGTGTCCAGCGCTATGGCATAGCTTGGTGTCGTTCTTGGTAGGCAAAAAATTCGTTTAATAAAAACATATATAAATTATCTACTTCTTCTGGAAGTGTGTAGCCCCAAACTTGCGCACCATATGACTGTATAGCTCTGCACACTGCTCCAAAATCTTGATCTTCATGTCAAATGAAATATTGTTTTTTGACAGCATGCTCCTCCAAGTACAGTTTATACTAATTTTCGCCGCAGAAATTCGTTTATCAATGTGTTTTTTAAAGGACAGCCTCGGGGTTAATACAACACCAAGATACGTGAATTCCGAAACAACACGGATGGGTTCGCCATTGTACACCCATTTTTCCATCGCCGACAAACGCCCTCCTCTTCTGAAAACCATGATTTCTGACTTTGACGTATTTACTTCCATGTTCCAGGTCACGCAGTATTGCTCCAATCTATGTATCATTTGTTGCAGTACTGTAGCATCGTCAGCCATCATGACTATATCGTCTGCATATAGCAGCAGCCTTATGTTTTTGTTGCAGACACTAAGACCACCACCAAGGTAATCATGAAGATCATCCAAATATAATGCGAATAAAAGAGGTGATAACAAGCATCCTTGACGGACTCCAATATTAGTTTTAAAATACTTCGACATTTCGTCACCGGTCCATACAGTTACTTGAGTATCAGCGTAAATATTTTCCAAAATGTTTAAAAACTTAGTAGAAACACCTAGCGTAAAGAGCTTGTAAATAAGTAACCTTCTGGGAATTTTGTCAAAGGCAGCGCGAAAGTCAACAAAGTAGGCATACACTTTTTTGTTCTCCTCCATTTTCAGATGCACAATTGCTGTGAGATTGTATATGTTATCTACTGTTGAATATTGTGCTCTAAACCCCGATTGATATTCATTTATTTTATTATTTAACTTTACCCATTTTGTAAGGCGGTCATTTAAAATTCCCATAAAAATTTTAGCAATACAGTTCATGAAAGAAATGCCGCGATAATTTTGAGGTTGATTTAGATCTCCTTTTTTGTGGATTGGGAAAATGACGCTTGTTGTGCAACACTCCTCGATATGTCCTCTCTCCAGGATGCTGTTGTAAACAGTGGCTAATGCGTTTATAAAGCAAGTCGGAGCGTTTTTATAAAACTCATATGGTATTCTGTCATCGCCTGGTGCCTTATTTTCTTTAGTACGACTTAGTACGTGGAGAATCTCTGCGCTGGTTACTACTTCATCCAATGTGCCAACTTCAATATAATTTCTCACAAAAAAAAACATCGGGTGATGTCTGTGCTGGATTTAAAAGCTTTTGGAAGTAGTTTTCAAAGTCTGAGGCTGCAATATTAGTGCCGGTTTGAAAATGAGCATTATTTATCTCCCTTGCTAGCTTCCACCAATCCTTACTAGATTTAACTTGGTCCATTTTCAGGCCAAGCTCTTGCCAATATGTTGCCTTTTTTTTCTCGCATATGGAGCGATACTCTTTTCGTTTTTCGACATAGACTAATCGAGCTTCATTGTCATTGGATCTCCTAAACTTATTTAAGTATTTTAATGAGGTCTTGCGTGCCCAGAAACACTCCGCATCAAACCACCTTTCCTTGCTCTCAAAAAGCTGTTTGTTTGGCTTAGGCGCAGACATTTTGATAATATCTTGTATATTGGCTAATGACATAGGTTCTGGCTTTCCAATCAAAAAATGCTCAACGCTTTCTCGGTACCGCTCTGCTTTTTCCGTCTTCCAAATGTATTTTGGCAGTAGTTTTAGTGATGATTTTTCGCTGGACTCCGAAACATTTATTTCCAGCTTCAAGGGCAAGTGATCTGACCAATCTTTAGACTCTACTTTCATGTCGCTGATAATTTCCAACAATACCTGTGAGACCGCCACAATGTCGTTTGTTGAGCTCCCCATTGTGCTGATATACGTGAACTCTCCGTCTTCATCTCCTTTTGTTAGACCATTTAAAATAATAAGACCATTTTCTTCACAGAATTCTACAAAGTATTTTCCTTTAGCATTTACGACTTTGTCTTTTGCGTTCCTTCCGTCCACATCTGTTATAGCAGGCATATATCCACACATGGGGAGTTCTTGTGTGAGCTCGCCGAAACGTACATTTAAGTCTCCTAATAAAATAATGTTGTCATCTTTGCTTTCTAGGAAAAGCTCTTCGATTTTTTCAAAGTCTTGGTTCCAATTACAACTTCTAATATATGCTGGGACTAATGTAAAAAGAGATGTTTCTCCCTCTATCTTTATATGTTGCCTTCCAGCTTCGTGGACAACTTCGTACTTCAAATTAAAGCGCGCCAAAGATTTGCTTATGCCCAGAAGCATTCCACCAATTGCTCTCCCGTAGTTTGCGACTCTTTCAGCTGGGGTCCAGTAGGTATCAAAGCCACTAAGATACTTTTTAAACGTTTCAATCTTTTCTTGACGAACATGTGTTTCCAACAATATAAAAATGTGAAATGACTTGACGTATTCAAAGAAGGCCGGGAATAATAACTTATTTTCTAAACCATGAACATTGTATGATAAGACGTTAATTTTACTGACATTTATCTTATTAGCTATAGTTTTTTCTTTATTTAATGCCGGGGGTGGTGATTTATGCCTTTGAAGTTTTCTCCGACTGACCGAGTTTAGTTTTTTGTATCTAATTCCTTTATAATATTGTTAAAGTTCAAGTTGATATTGAAGATCTCCCCATAAATGCTTTTAAGTATTCCCTCCGCCTGGGATTTTTGGCACATTAGCTGTTTCTCTTTGCTCCAGTGGAAAATCTTGCCGTCTATGAGCATTCTATCATTTCTGACTTGTACCCGCTTGCTTTTATTCAAACTCAAAAGATTTTTCCGGACCCACAACAATGCCTTTTTATCCAAGAGACGCTCTCTGCTCATATCCTGGTCTACTGATATTTGGGTGCCTGCGAGATTTTTGGTGTGCTTTAAAATTTCGTGTACCTTTGCAACAGTGCTCAGCTCTACTACAATACTCATTTTACCTTCAGCCTCATAAATTTTTCTAACCGACTCAACACTGACAGTTGTGGGTATTTTGAGTGTCTCATTACACAGTAGGTTGAAGGCTTCGTATGCCGATTCTTTGGCTGCCATACCTCGAATAATAATATTCTTCCGCTTTAACGTATCCTCCATTTGCGCTATCCGACAACTCTCGGTTGCACTTTTCCTCCTTCAGCTGATTTAACTCAGAGCGAAGTTCCTGGTTTTCAGTATTAAGTTGCTCTACCCTGTTCGAGACTTCCTTAACGTGACCCATTACCATATTTAGGTCTGCTTTCGTAGGCAAATTCAACATCTTCTCATCCAGCGTCTTCTCCATGGTGCTCTTCATGACCTCCATCAAATCTTGTATTGTCATTTTGCTGACAAGCTCTTCCGGCGATGTTTCCAAATGTTGTCGTTTTGCCGCGCTCCCTGTTGCAGTTGGTGTTCGTTGCATTTTGAATAGCTGGAGTTGCACAGTTGTATGCCCAAAAGTAGGCTACCTTATCGTCGCCCCAAAACCAAAAGCTCAGCTTGCTCACAAAGCTTTGAACTAATCCGAGCTTTTACCTTTAGCTCACTGCGAGTACCTTAATCAGCTGATATGGGCCACCTCTAATTGTATTCTTCCTCGTTCTTTCCGATTCGTACAAGTTGGTGCAAAATATTATTAAAAGTTAGCGGCAGCTCTCTCTTATGAGTCTCTTTCGGGTTACAGAGACACTCGAAATCGTTGGCCCTATTTTCGTAGGGTCCTCCAAAGCAGTAAAAAACATTTACCACCCACCAATCACTCGTGCTACCCTGCAACACATGTGTGTGTGTGTGTCGGTTTTGTTCCTTTGGTGACTTCTTGAGTGATTCTATTTTGATGTATGTATATATGTGTGTGCATTACCTCTTTCCCTTTTTTGAGTGACTTTCTTCTAGGTCTTCACTGCACTTAATTTAAGCGTTTTTTAAATGCTTATAGACACTAAAAACACACAAGTAGCCTTGGAACAACCTCCTGGTCGATGCGTTACAATTTTTAAAATTATTTAAAAGGATTTTCCCGATGTTTTCAGCCAATTTTCAGGAGCTACGCAAAAACGCGTCCACTTTCCTTCACTTTCTCTTTGAGTCCTGTCCCATATATGTCCTTAGAATGTCCCAAGTATGTCCCATGTATGTCCTAAATATGTCCCACGTTTGTCCTAAGCATGTCCCAAGTATGTCCTAAATATATCCCAAGTAGGCCACAGATATGTCTTATGTCTATCCCATATATGTCCTTAGAATGTCCCAAGTATGTCCCAAGTATGTCCCAAGTATGTCCCAAATATGTCCCAAATATGTCCCAAGTATGTCCCAAGTATGTCCCAAGTGTGTCCCAAGTATGTCACAATTATGTCCCAAATATGTCCCAAGTATGCTCCAACTATGTCCCAAATATGTCCCAAGTATCTCCCAAGTTTGTCCCAAGTATGTCCCAAGTATGTCCCAAGTGTGTCCCAAGTATGTCCCAATTATGTCCCAAATATTTCCCAAGTATATCCCAAGTATGTGCCAAGTATATCCCAAATATGTCCCTAGTATGCTCCAAGTATGTCCCAAGTATCTCCCAAGTATGTCCCAAGTACGTCCCAAGTATGTCAGAAATAGATCCCAAGTTTGTCCCAAGTATGTCCCAAGTGTGTCCCAAGTATGTCCCAAATATGTCCCAAGCATGTCCCAAGTATGTCCTAAATATGTCCCACGTATGTCCTAAGCATGTCCCAAGTATGTCCTAAATATGTCCCAAGTATGCCACAGATATGTCTTATGTCTGTCCCATATATGTCCTTAGAATGTCCCAAGTATGTCCCAAGTATGTCCCAAGTATGTCCCAAATATGTCCCAAATATGTCCCAAGTATGTCCCAAGTATGTCCCAAGTGTGTCCCAAGTATGTCCCAATTATGTCATAAGTATGTCCCAAGTAAGTCCCAAATATGTCCCAAGTATGTTCTAAATATGTCCCAAGTATGTCACAGATATGTCTTATGTCTGTCCCATATATGTCCTAAGAATGTCCCAAGTATGTCCCAAATATGTCCCAAGTATGTCCCAAATATGTCCCAAGCATGTCCCAAGTATGTCCTAAATATGTCCCAAGTATGTCACAGATATGTCTTATGTCTGTCCCATATATGTCCTAAGAATGTCCCAAGTATGTCCCAAATATGTCCCAAGTAGGTCCCAAATATGTCCCAAGCATGTCCCAAGTATGTCCCAAGTATGTCCCAAGTATGTCCCAAGTATGTCCTAAGTATGTCCCAAGTATGTCCCAAGTGTGTCCCAAATATGTTCCAAGTATGTCCCAAGTATGTCCCAAGTATGTCCCAAATATGTCCCAAGTATGTCCCAAATATGTCCCAAGTATGTCCCAAGTATGTCCTAAATATGTCCCAATTATGTCCCAAGCATGTCCCAAGTATGTCCTAAATATGTCCCAAGTATGTCACAAATATGTCTTATGTCTGTCCCATGTATGTCCTAAGAATGTCCCAAGTATGTCTCAAATATGTCCCAAGTATGTCCCAAATATGTCCCAAGTATGTCCCAAGTATGTCCTAAATATGTCCCAAGTATGCCACAGATATGTCTTATGTCTGTCCCATATATGTCCTTAGAATGTCCCAAGTATGTCCCAAGTATGTCCCAAGTATGTCCCAAATATGTCCCAAATATGTCCCAAGTATGTCCCAAGTATGTCCCAAGTGTGTCCCAAGTATGTCCCAATTATGTCCCAAATATGTCCCAAGTATGCTCCAACTATGTCCCAAATATGTCCCAAGTATCTCCCAAGTATGTCCCAAGTATGTCCCAAGTATGTCCCAAGTGTGTCCCAAGTATGTCCCAATTATGTCCCAAATATGTCCCAAGTATATCCCAAGTATGTCCCAAGTATGTCCCAAATATGTCCCAAGTATGTCCCAAGTATGTCCCAAGTATCTCCCAAGTATGTCCCAAGTACGTCCCAAGTATGTCAGAAATAGATCCCAAGTTTGTCCCAAGTATGTCCCAAGTGTGTCCCAAGTATGTCCCAAATATGTCCCAAGCATGTCCCATGTATGTCCTAAATATGTCCCACGTATGTCCTAAGCATGTCCCAAGTATGTCCTAAATATGTCCCAAGTATGCCACAGATATGTCTTATGTCTGTCCCATATATGTCCTTAGAATGTCCCAAGTATGTCCCAAGTATGTCCCAAGTATGTCCCAAATATGTCCCAAATATGTCCCAAGTATGTCCCAAGTATGTCCCAAGTGTGTCCCAAGTATGTCCCAATTATGTCCCAAATATGTCCCAAGTATGTTCCAACTATGTCCCAAATATGTCCCAAGTATCTCCCAAGTATGTCCCAAGTACGTCCCAAGTATGTCTGAAATAGATCCCAAGTATGTCCCACATGTGTCCCAAGCATGTCCCAAGTATGTCCTAAATATGTCCCAAGTATGTCACAGATATGTCTTATGTCTGTCCCATATATGTCCTAAGAATGTCCCAAGTATGTCCCAAATATGTCCCAAGTAGGTCCCAAATATGTCCCAAGCATGTCCCAAGTATGTCCCAAGTACGTTCCAATTATGTCCCAAGTATGTCCTAAGTATGTCCCAAGTATGTCCCAAGTGAGTCCCAAATATGTTCCAAGTATGCTCCAAGTATGTCCCCAATATGTCCCAAATATGTCCCAATTATGTCCCAAATATGTCCCAAGCATGTCCCAAGTATGTCCTAAATATGTCCCAAGTATGTCACAGATATGTCTTATGTCTGTCCCATATATGTCCTAAGAATGTCCCAAGTATGTCCCAAATATGTCCCAAGTATGTCCCAAATATGTCCCAAGCATGTCCCAAGTATGTCCTAAATATGTCCCAAGTATGTCACAGATATGTCTTATGTCTGTCCCATATATGTCCTAAGAATGTCCCAAGTATGTCCCAAATATGTCCCAAGTATGTCCCAAATATGTCGCAAGTATGTCCCAAGTATGTGTTGTGTTCGTTTATCTTCATCCAGGAGCAGGATTGCGCTCCAGTTCGGCACGCTGGCAGCGCAATCCTGCTCCTGGATGAAGATAAACGAACACAACAATTGGCGCCCAACGCATTTGTGCAAGGACGGAAACAATTCTATTTTTTTTTTAAATTACGTAAAATTCTACTTTTATAAACTTTGTTGGAGATTTTTAAAAATATAATTTTTTTTTATTTTTTTTTTGGTTTCGGCCACCCAATCCTTGCGGCGTTTTAGTTGCTTAGAGAAATGGTGAGGCAGGAATAGAAGGGAAAAGGGAGCGTTTGACAACTCGTGCAGGGAATGCGGCTTATGCTGCGAGTACAATGGGTCGACGCAATATCGTTGGGGGTAGTCTGGAGTTAAAGCCTGAGAAAGCTGCGCCTGAGAAGCTGAAAGTAAAGCTACAAAGCGCTGCAGTTTTTAATGGGTCCATATATATATAAAAAAAAAGTATTTTTTTTTATGTATAAAAAGGGTAGCAAGAAAGGGGCTGGCCACGTTTAAACAAATTTGACCGGGTTCAAGGATAAACTGAGGCGGCCTTCTAGTGCTGCTCAATGACGGGGATGGGGGAGGACTGATACAGTTAGAGTAAAATTGACAGAAACCGTTGAAAGGAGGGAGTTAGTGGGAAACGAGTGTTTCGTTAAAACCGGCCATGAACGGTACCTCCAAAATACCAGCTCAATCATTTTATGAGAAGTAAAATCAGACAGAAAAGTTGTGAAGAAAATTTTTTTGCGTTATTTGAAGTGCATTTTTTTTTATATATTGTATATATATAACATATATATTGAAAGCAAATACCCTTATACATTTTTATTTCTTTTTTTTTTGCGTTATTGAATTGCATTTTTTTATACCTTTGCTATATTCACAGGGTTTTTTGTATTACACATATCTTTTTGTTTATTAAATTAATATATATTTTATAGCACATTTTTATTTGGGAACATAGGCTCATTCACAGTAAAGGTATCAACGCTTGAAGTTTGTTTTCCTGTGTTTTTTTAGGCAGTCTAATTGCAATCTAAAATAAAGGGCATTCAGGAAAAATTAGGTTGATGGGACGAAGGGGCAGGAGATCGATAGCTCAGCTGCCACTGCCGCCAAGAGTGCTCCGTAGCAACGCACTCTCAGCACTAGACGTGCAAATAGACAGGCAGATACGCAGGCTGTCGGATAGGGGGCAAGTTTCAATGCCACAAATTCCGAATCAGAATCCAGACCCATTGCACGGCCAAGATCACACATTGAGTTTTAATAGTCAACTGGACCAACTTGGAACCTTAGCTGATTGCAGCAGGATGGAGGACCAACTCGGAGCAGTGGGGGGGAGGACTTGGGGTACCACAAGGGCGGTCCAGCATAGTGTCAGAGCTGCCAAATCGACCAGAAGAGGAGTCGGAGTTGACCAAGGTCACCAAAATGGTTGCAGCATTGCTGTTGCAGAATGAAGGCCTGGTGAAAACAGTTGGCGGTCTTTCCACTCAAATGGCCGGACTATATAATAGAGTAATCGATATAGAGGCATCAGTTGCTGCTCGTGACATTTCAGCCGGAACACCAGTTCAGTTGCAGCAGCCAAATCAGGCTCTCGCTTTTCAGCCGATGCAACAGTCAAACCAGCTCAAATCCTTACAGTCCATACAGCAGCCACTACAGCCTCAGCAAACAGTCCTGTTACAGCCAACTGAGCCAATACAACATCAGCCGTCAAAAGTTCAGTCCAAAATTTCTCCAGAAGATTCATTCGAAGATACCTTTGCAGTTTGGTCACGGCCACGACCTGCAGGACTCGACCGCTGGAACCTAAAGTTCGATGGTTCAGGGCGAGAAATGACAGTGGAAAGTTTTCTGTTTCGAGTAGAAAAATGCAGGTCCAGTACGGGGTAACAAAAGGGCAATTGTTTCGTGAGTTCCACAGTTTGCTGTCAGGAGCAGCTTTGAAGTGGTACTGGCAACTGGTTGAAGATCGGGCTGATGATTTGAAGTTCGACTATGATTCGCTCAAACGAGATTTTACTGCGGCTTTTTCGACATCTGACAATGACTACGTTACCATTAAGGAGATAATGGAAAGAAAGCAGGGCCCTAGCGAGTCATTCGAGGACTTTTATGCTGCTGTTCACAACTTGCACTTTAAGCTGCTGAAAAAGATACCGGAGGTCAGCCTTGTAAATATTTTAAAGGAGAATTTAAATACCCGGATGGGGGGGTCTTCTATATTCGTCATCTGTGCAAACTCTTGCGGCATTTAAGAAGGAGGGCGCTAAAGCCGAAAAGTGGCTCAAGGAGCGAAGATCGACACCGCGCCAGGTCAATGAAATTTCAGGCGAAGTGGAGGACATAGAATATGACGTAGAGGCCTTTCAAAAAATTCAAAGACCAGGGCATGGGGGCAACGCTAATACTAACAAAGCTGGTCGGTATGAAGAGAGGAACACCCGGCCAATTCAAAGGACAGCAGAAGGACAAGCATTCTGCTCATCGCCATTTCACCTTAATTTGTGTTACACCTGCGGCCTACCAGGGGACTTTATGCAAAGCAAGCCGCAGCAGGAGGAAATAAGGAGCCAGGATGTAAATCAGCGTTCCACGGATCTGTTTGCTTTGCGTGCCAAAAATCCGATTCGTATCTGGCGGTGACTGTTCCTTTTACAGAACAGCCATCCAGGAGCCTCGGGAATACCTGGACAGCCGGCCCAAGCCCCGAAGCAAAATCTTTAAGCATCGTCGCGCAGAGCCCAAAACAAATTTCGCCAGATAAGAGCCTGCACCAGAGGTTGAAAGAATATGAAGAGGCTCGAGCGCGGATTTTTGGAGAAGAGGGAAATATTGATGAACCTGACAAGACAACAAGAAAATACAAAAAAAATTCAACAATTACGGCAAAAAGATTCGGATGCGAAACTTCTCAAAGGAATGGTGGTAGCCGCGGTAGTTTCCATACAGCACGATAACGGAATCTACGCAAAAACAAAAGTCGATGGTGAAGAAATAGTAGCTTTGCTAGATTCCGGCGCTAGTGCGAACTGCATTAGAGAAGGTGCGGACATGTTTCTTCAAGGACGAGAGCACAAAATGAGACGCATGACAGGGCAAAGGGTTAGAACAGCTGACGGTGGAGAAACTAGTGTTAAAGGGATTATAACGCTACCAGTGATGTGGCACGGAGAGACGAAGCAATTAGACTTTTTAGTAGTACCCGCACTGCAGCAATTCTTTTATTTGGAATTTGCTTTTGAGCTTTCAGCAAGGCCGAGCCGGATGCATAAAGTGGACTGTAAGCAAAAGGATGTGCTTACTGTAAGCGAGATAGTGGTATTGGAAAAATCAGAACAGCAAGAGACGGCGTATCTACCACATGTCCTTACAGAACAGCAGACAGAGGCTCTTAACGAGGTAAAACAGCTATTTCCTTCATGCGAAGTGTTGGGTTTGAAAAAACGGAGCTGGAGGAGCATGTAATAGAGGTAACAAACGAAGGAGTACCTATAAAGCAGCGCCATTACCCAATTTCACCACATAAGCAATCGTTACTATTTCCAGAGCTGGACAGGATGTTGTCATTAGGCGTAATAGAGGAGAGCAATAGTAGTTGGAGCTCACCCGTTACCTTAGTTGTAAAAGGACCTAAAGTGCGCATGTGCCTGGACGCCAGAAAAGTGAACGAGAGAACCATTAAAGATGCATACCCGCTGCCACACATAGAGGGAATCCTTAGCAGGTTGCAAAATACACATTTTATATCTGCAATTGACCTAAAGGATGCATTTTGGCAGATCCCTTTAGAGAAGAAGAGCCGTGAAAAGACAGCATTCACAGTTCCTGGTCGGCCGTTGTACCACTTCACCGTAATGCCGTTTGGTCTATGCAATGCAGCGCAAAGGATGTGTCGTTTGATGGACAAAGTGGTGCCAGCAGCGTTACGAGAGAGCATATTCGTGTACCTGGACGATTTACTGGTTTGTTCACGTACTTTTGACGAGCACATGGAGATGCTACGGCAATTGAGCATTTGTTTATCCCGAGCAAAACTTACAATAAATGTCAGTAAAAGCAAATTTTGCTATCAGCAAGCCCGATATTTAGGTTTTGTGGTTGGTGGGGGTTGCATCAAAAAGGATGAAAGCAAAGTCGAAGCCGTAAGAGATTTTCCGGAGCCAAAATCACCGAAACAGCTGCGAAGATTTTTAGGAATGACCGGTTGGTACAGACGTTTTATACAAAATTATGCCGTGCTTGCAGCTCCACTTCACGATTGCTTGACCAAAGAGCGGATTAAGCAATTTAAGATGACGGATGAAGGAAAAATTGCTTTCGAGGCTTTAAAAGCCAGCCTAATATCGGCACCGGTTTTAGTGACCGCCGACTTCAAGAGGCCGTTCACGATCCAGTGCGATGCTTCCACGACAGGTGTAGGAGGAGTCTTGTTTCAGGTCGATGATGAGGGCAATGAGCATCCAGTGGCATTTATGTCTGCGAAATTGAACAAAGCCCAAAAGAACTACAGCATCACAGAGCTTGAATGTTATGCGGCAGTACTTAGCATCAGCAAATTTAGGGCTTATGTAGAAGGCATGCAATTTACGGTGGTGACAGACCATGCCAGTTTAAAATGGCTTATGGGCCAAAAAGATTTGGCAGGGAGATTGGCTCGTTGGAGTTTAAAGTTACAGGCCTTCGACTTTTCGATTGAACACCGTAAGGGAGCCCAAAACATTGTTCCCGATGCGCTTTCTCGTATACACATGGATAGCATACAAGCCAACCCTGCAGATCTAGATATAGATCTGAAGTCTCCTGCCTTTGGTTCCGAAGAATATAAGACTTTGGTTGAAGCTGCAGCCGATCGAAAAGATTCATTGCCAGATATTTGCACATCCGAGGGATACGTATATAAACGTACTGGATTTAGAAGGGGAGCGTAGTCGAAGATGACCGAGCCTGGAAATTGTGGGTGCCGGCGGAGCTTCGGGAGGACTTGCTAAATCGATGCCACTACTCTCCATCTGCTGGTCATGGAGGTATTCAAAAAACTTTAAAACGGATACGACAAAGATATTATTGGCCAGGGATGGCATCCGAAGTGCAGCAACTCACAAAGAATTGCGATGTTTGCAAAGGAACGAAGACCACGAGCCAAGTGACCCGACCACCAATGGGGCAACAACAGCACACTGAAAGGCCATTGCAGAGGTTATATATTGACTTCATGGGGCCATATCCCAGATCCAAGGCAGGCAATACAGTCATATTTGTAGTCCTTGACCATTTTACAAAATTTGTTTGGTTGCGTGCAATGAGAAAAGCGACTGCCTCTGAAGTAGTCTGTTTCCTGGAGGAACAGGTTTTTCATCAATTTGGAGTCCCAGAGTTCATTCACTCCGACAACGGGAAACAATTTGTGTCACATTTGTTCAAGGATTTGGTAACCAAGTATGGAGTACAGCACGTGAGAACAGCATTTTATTCGCCCCAGGCCAATGCCGCCGAACGAGTCAACAGGTCTATTCTGCAAATGTTAAGAACGCACACTGAATCTGATCAGCGAACATGGGATGTGCATCTCAGCCATATAGCTTTTGCACTGCGCAGCGATTGGCATTCGTCAATTAGTATGGAACCCTACTATGCGATGTTTGGGACACGGATGATCCAGCATGGCAACGCATACCCGATAGCTCGCAAGTTAGGTGGCATTATCGTTGCAGATCAAGAGCTGGCCCTAAACGACAAGATGCAGATCATAAGGGAAAAGGTTTGCCAAGAACTTGACCAAGCCCACAAACGCGCAGAAAGGATATATAACACTAGGTGCCGACACGTAGAATTCTCTGTTGGACAGGAGGTCTATCGAAAAAACTTTAAGCAAAGTAGCAAAGCTGGAGATTATAATGCCAAACTTGGGGCAAAACGGATACGCTGTGTGGTCCTAGAGCGTAAAGGAAAGTCTTTGTATGAGCTAGGAGATAGCAAGGGTCAAAAGATAGGAGTTTACCATGCAAAGGATTTGTTCGTGGCATAAGGAATCAGAAGCAGAACTCAGGGTCGTGGTCGAGGCCACACGTGGGGTGCAGGACGAAAAGATACAGCACCAATATGTCCAAATGTTCTTTTGCGGACTCGTTCCATGCCTGGCGGTATCGACGGTTCCGAGCCTGTTGTGGTCATATTTTAATGGTGCGAATTGTATCTAGAAGTATAACAGCAGATCGCGACTGCAAGCATTGCTTAGGCGAAGCCGAAGGAGAGTTGGTCAAAGCAGACGTCGGAGGGCCAACCACAGCATCCGAGTAGAAGGGCAAGTCAGTTTGAATGCGATGAATTACGAGCAAGGGTGGCGGTGCGGAGCATAATTTAAAATTTCGCTCGTTTTTGATTTTTTTGTTTGCAAACGTTTAAAAAAAAAAAAAAAAAAAAGCGATCGACAATGAAAAGTTTTTTTTGAGGACCACATTTACGTTTCTCCAACAACAAGAGTGAAAGCGCCAAAGGCGCAAATAAAAATTAAAACTAATAACACTTGTGTTTCTAAGTAAACCAAGTCCAACCAAACCAAATCAACCCAAACTAAATTCAACGCCACGATCAATCGATCAAAGAACTTTGCCCGTACCCCCCCATGTATTCATGACAACGACAGCTGTGAAGAACAAAAACTACCACGAACAGCAAGAGAGCGGCGAATTTGCCTAGATAGTCAACGACCTTGTGCGCTTGATCCAAGGGATTACATAGCCCTCGAAGACAACGGCAGCAGCAATCAGGCGCAACAGAAGCAGTAGCTGCACTCCATCCAGAGCAGCTCAGACGAAGGCGAAGAAGGCGAAGAAGAGCCCCCAAAAAATCTGAGACGGCGTAACGGGGCAAACTTGGCGACTGAGGCAGCGGGGAGATAAGTGGGGAGGTCCCAGTAAGGGTCCGTTATATTAGATATAGGCAGCAGCAATTGTGTTTTTTTTATATATATATATATATTGGTTGGATTGGTAAAGGAGTGCGCGGCGCGAGCGGTTGTGTTTTTGTGTTTCTTTCGGTTGCATTTTTTTCTCTGCCTATTTATTCCAAATTCCCATAGCTAAAGATCTTCGGCTTGAGATGCTGGCGCCAACATCGGAATCCGAGGTAAGTCGACTCACAAATGGCACTTAAAACAAAAAAACAACGATCGAGACATTGTACTTAGGCACAACGCAAAGCAACTCAAGATCCAACTTTTGTACTAGGCGCTCATAATTTTTAGGAGGCAACTGTCCTCAGAACAACTAAGCAAAGCTGCAAAAACACAAACAAATGCAAGTTTGTATTTTTATAGTTTTAATTTGATTTATTTCTTTTGTTTTGGCTGCTCGATCTAAGTTTGGGAATTTGTTTGAACTGAAAAGCACACTAAAAATCTAAAAAATGAAGCAAATTAGATTGTCCAAATAGATGTTAGTTTTTTTTACTTTTTTTTTATAGCCTTATTATTATTTAAGTTTTAGGAAATAATTTATTCTTAATTTTGCTAGGTTTTATTGTGATAGTTTCAATGGAGTATACAGATGCGAATAAAATTGTCTAGAAATAAGAATATAAAAATGAATTGCTAAGTTTTTTTATTTTTTGAGCTGGAAGAGGAGGTACCTGACATGGCATGGAAGCCATAAGAAATTCCCTACTCCAACGGAGCATGACTTGACGGACGACATAGATTAGGGGACCAATACACTTGGCCCAAGTTGGTCCACAGGCCACAAGACAGTGGAAAGGGGAGGGACAAGGCCAGCCGCCGATCAGAGGTAACAATGATCAAACTTGTGGGAGCGCGTGCGTATCAGTGTGTGAGTGAGAGCGAGTGAGAATTGGGGAACTGCTGAGCAGAAACAAAATGTATGTGTGTTGGTTTGGTTTGTTAAATATTTTGGCTTGAATTTATAGAGAGTGTTAGTATCTGGGGGATGTGTATGAAAGAGTATGATTCTGTGGGGATTGCTGAATGTGTGTGAACGGGATATGTGTTGTCCCAAGTATGTCCCAAGTATGTATGTTCCAAGTGTGTCCCAAGTATGTCCCAATTATGTCCCAAATATGTCCCAAGTATGCTCCAAGTATGTCCCAAATATGTCCCAAGTATCTCCCAAGTATGTCCCAAATATGTCCCAAGTATGCTCCAAGTATGTCCCCAATATGTCCTAAATATGTCCCAAGTATGTCCCAAGTATGTCCCAAGTATGTCCCAAGTGTGTCCCAACTATGTCCCAATTATGTCCCAAATATGTTCCAAGTATGCTCCAACTATGTCCCAAATATGTCCCAAGTATCTCCCAAGTATGTCCCAAGTACGTTCCAAGTATGTCAGAAATAGATCCCAAGTTTGTTCCAAGTATGTCCCAAGTGTGTCCCAAGTATGTCCCTATAATGTCCCAAATATGTCCCATATTTGTCCCATGTATGTCCCAAGTATGTCCCAAGAATGTCCCAAGTACGTTCCAATTATGTCCCAAGTATGTCCTAAATATGTCCCAAGTATGTCCCAAATATGTCCCAAGCATGTCCCAAACATGTCCCAAGTATGTCCCAAGTATGTCCCAAGTATGTCCCAAGTGAGTCCCAAGTATGTTTCAAGTGTGTCCCAAGTATGTCCCAAGTATTTCCCAAATATGTCCCAAGTATGCTCCAAGTATGTCCTAAATATGTCCCAAGTATGTCACAGATATGTCTTTTGTCTGTCCCATATATGTCCTAACAATGTCCCAAGTATGTCCCAAATATGTCCCAAGTATGTCCCAAATATGTCCCAAGTATGTCCCAAATATGTCCCAAGTATGTCCCAAGTATGTCCCAAGTATGTCCCAAGTGTGTCCCAAGTATGTCCCAATTATGTCCCAAATATGTCCCAAGTATGCTACAAGTATGTCTCAAGTGTGGCCCAAGTTTGTCCAAAGGTAGTCCCAAGTATGTCTCAACTATGTCCGAAGTATGTCCCAAGTATGGCCTAAGTATGTCCCAAGTTTGTCCAAAATATCTCCAAAGTTTGTTCTAAGTATGTCCCAAGTTTGTCCCAAGTATGTCCCAAGTATGTCCCAAGTATGTCCCAAGTATGTCCCTAGTATGTCCCAAATATTTCCCAAGTATGTCCCAAGTATGACCCAAGTATATTCCAAGTATATCCCAAGTATGTCCCAAGTATGTCCCAACTATGTCCCAAGTATGTCCCATGTATTTTTAAAGTATGTCCCAAGTATGTCCCAAGTATATCCCAAATATGTTGCAAGTATGTCCCAAGTATGTCCCAAATATTTCCCAAGTATGTCCCAAATAAGTCCCAAGTATGTCCCAAATATGTCCCAAGTATGTCCCAAGAATGTCCCAAGTATCTCCCAAGTATGTTCCAAGTATGTCCCAAGTATGACCCAAGCATTTCCCAAGTATGTCTCAAGTATGTCTCAAATATGTCCCAATTATGTCCCAAGTATGTCCCTAGTATGTCCCAAGTATATCCCAAATATGTTGCAAGTATGTCCCAAGTATGCTCCAAGTATGTCCCAAGTATGTCCCAAGTATGTACCACGAATGTCCCAAGTATATCCCAAGTATGTCCCAATTATGTCCCAAGTATGCTCCAAGTATGTCTCAAGTGTGGCCCAAGTTTGTCCCAAGGTAGTCCCAAGTATGTCTCAACTATGTCCGAAGTATGTCCCAAGTATGGCCTAAGTATGTCCCAAGTTTGTCCCAAATATCTCCCAAGTATGTCCCAAGTATGTCCCAAGTATATTCCAAGTATATCCCAAGTATGTCCCAAGTATGTCCCAAGTATGTCCCAAGTATGTCCCAAATATGTCCCAAGTATGTCCCAAGTATGTCCCAAGTATGTCCCAAGTATATCCCAAATATGTCCCAAGTATGTCCCAAGTATATCCCAAGTATGTCCCAAGTATGTCCCAACTATGTCCCAAGTATGTCCCAAGTATGTCCCATGTATGTCCCATGTATGTTTGAAGTATGTTTGAAGTATGTCCCAAGTATGTCCCAAATATGTTGCAAGTATGTCCCAAGTATGTCCCAAGTATGTCCCAAATAGGTCCGAAGTATGTCCCAAGTATATCCCAAGTATGTCCCAAATATGTCCCAAATATGTCCCAAGTATGTCCCAAGCATTTCCCAAGTATGTCTCAAAAAAGTCTCAAATATGTCCCAATTATGTCCCAAGTATGTCCCAAGTATGTCCCAAGTATATCCCAAATAAGCCCCAAGTATGTCCCAAATATGTCCCAAGTATGTCCCAAGAATGTTCCAAGTATCTCCCAAGTATGTTCCAAGTATGTCCCAAGTATGACCCAAGTATGTCCCACGTATTTCCCAAGTATGTCTCACGTATGTCCCAAGTATTTCCCAAGAATGTCCCAAGTATGTCCCAAGTATGTCCTAAGTATGTCCCAAGAATGTCCCAAGTATGACCCAAGTATGTCCCAAGTATGTCCCAAGTATGTCCCAAGGATGTCCCAAATATTTACAAATTATGTCCCAAGTATGTCCCATGTATGTCCCAAGTATGACCCAAGCATTTCCCAAGTATGTCTCAAAAAAGTCTCAAATATGTCCCAATTATGTCCCAAGTATGTCCCAAGTATGTCCCAAGTATATCCCAAATAAGCCCCAAGTATGTCCCAAATATGTCCCAAGTATGTCCCAAGAATGTTCCAAGTATGTCCCAAGTATGTCCCAAGTATGTCCCAAGTATGTCCCAAGTATGTCCCAAGTATGTCCCAAGTATGTCCCAAGTATGTCTCAAGTATGTCCCAAGTATGTCCCAAGTATGTCCCAAGTATGTCCCAAGTATGTCCCAAATATGTCCCAAGTATGTCCCAAATATGTCCCAAGTATGTTCCAAGTATGTCCCAAGTATGTCCCACGTATGTCCCAAGTATATCCCAAGTATGTCACAAGTATGTCCCAAGTATGTCCCAAGTATGTCCCAAGTATGTCCCAAGTATGTCCCAAGTATGTCCCAAGTATGTCCCAAGTATGTCCCAAGTATGTCCCAAGTATGTCCCAAATATGTTCCAAGTATGTCCCAAGTATGTCCCAAATATGTCCCAAGTATGTCCTAAGTATGTCCCAAGTATGTCCCAAGTATGTCCCAAGTATGTCCCAAGTATGTCCCAAGTATGTCCCAAGTATGTCCCAAATATGTCCCAAGTATGTCCCAAGAATGTCCCAAGTATGTCCCAAGTATGTCCTAAGTATGTCCCAAGTATGTCCCAAGTATGACCCAAGTATGTCCCAAGTATGTCCCAAGTATGTCCCAAGGATGTCCCAAATATTTACAAATTATGTCCCAAGTATGTCCCATGTATGTCCCAAGTATGTCCCAAGTATGTCCCAAGTATGTCCAAAATATGTCCCTAGTATATCCCAAGGATGTTCCAAGTATGTCCCAAGTATGTCCCAAGCATGTTCCAAATATGTCCCAAGTATGTCCCAAATATGTCCCAAGTATGTCCAAAGTATGTCCCAAGTATGTCCCAAATATGTCCCAAGGATGTCCCAAATATGTCCCAAATATGTCCAAAGTATGTCCCAAGTATGTCCCAAGTATGTTCCAAGTATGTCCCAAGTATGCCCAAGTATGTCTCACGTATGTCCCAAGTATGTCCCCAGTATGTCCCAAGTATGTCCCAAGTATGTCCCTAGTATGTCCCAAGTATGTCCCTAGTATGTCCCATGTATGTCACAAATATGTCCCAAGTATGTCCCAAGTCTAACCGAAGTGTGTCCCAAGTCTGTCCCAAGTATGTCCCAAGTATGTCCCAAGTATGTCCCAAGTATGTCCCAAGTATGTCCCAAGTATGTCCCAAGTATGTCCCAAGTATGTCCCAAATATGTCCCAAGTATATCCCAAGTATAACCCAAGTATGTCCCAAGTATGTCCCAAATATGTCCCAAGTACCTCTCAAATATGTCCCAAGTATGTTCCAAGTATGTCCCAAGTATGTCCCAAGTATGTCCCAAGTATGTCCCAAGAATGTCCCAAGTATGTCCCAAGTATGTACCAAATATGTCCCAAGGATGTCCCAAATATGTCCCAAGTATGTCCCAAGAATGTCCCAAGTATGTCCCAAGTATGTCCGAAGTATGTCCCACGAATGTCCCAAGTATATCCCTAGTATGTCCCAAGTATGTCCAAGGTATGACCCAAGTATGTTCCAAGAATTTCCCAAGTATGCCCAAGTATGTCCCACGAATGTCCCAAGTATGTCCCAAGAATTTCCCAGGTATGCCAAAGTATGTCCCACGAATGTCCAAAGTATGTCCCTACTATGTACCAAATATGTCCCAAGGATGTCCCAAATATGTTCCAAGTATGTCCCAAGTATGTCCCAAATATGTCCCAAGTATGTCCCAAGTATGTCCCAAGTATGTCCCAATTATGTCCCAAATATGTCCCAAGTATGTCCCAAATAAGTCCCAAGTATGTCCCAAATATGTCCCAAGTATGGCCCAAGTATGTCCCACGTATGTCCCAAATATGTCCCTAGTATGTCCCAAGTATGTCCCTAGTATGTCCCAGGTATGTCCCAAGTATGTCCCAAGTATGTCCCAAGTATGTCCCAAGTATGTCCCAAGTATGTCCCAAGTATGTCCCAAGTATGTCCCAAGTATGTCCCAAGTATGTTCCAAGTATGTCCCAAGTATGACCCAAGTATGTCCCAAGTAAGCCCAAGTATGTCCCAAGTATTTCCTAAGAATGCCCAAGTATATTCCAAGTATCTTCTAAGTATGTCCCAAGTATGTCCCAAATATGTCCCAAGTATGTCCCAAATATGTCCCAAGTATGTCCCAAGTATGTCCCAAGTATGTTCCAAGTATGTCCCAAGTATGTCCCAAGTATGTCCCAAGTATGTCCCAAGTATGTCCCAAGTATGTCCCAAGTATGTCCCAAGTATGTCCCAAGTATGTCCCAAATGTCCCAAATATGTCCCAAGTATGTCCCAAGTATGTCCCAAGTATGTCCCAAGTATGTCCCAAGTATGTCCCAAGTATGTCCCAAGTATGTCCCAAGTATGTCCCAAGTATGTCCCAAGTATGTCCCAAGTATGTCCCAAGTATGTCCCAAGTATGTCCCAAGTATGTCCCAAGTATGTCCCAAGTATGTCCCAAGTATGTCCCAAGTATGCCCAAGTATGTCCCAAGTATGTCCCAAATATGTCCCAAGTATGTCCCAAGTATGTCCCAAGTATGTCCCAAGTATGTCCCAAGTAAGTCCCAAGTATGTCCCAAGTAAGTCCAAGTATGTCCCACGTATGTCCCAAGTATGACCCAAGTATGTCCCAAGTAAGTCCAAGTATGTCCCACGTATTTCCCAAGTATGTCCCAAGTATGTCCAAAGAAAGTCCCAAATTTGTCCCAAGTATGTCCCAAGAATGCCCAAGTATGCCCAATTATGTCCCAAGTATGTCCCAAGTATGTCCCAAGTATGTCCCAAGTATGTCCCAAGTATGTCCCAGTATGTCCCACGTATGTCCCAAATATGTCCCAAGTATGTCCCAAGTATGTCCCAAGTATGTCCCTAGTATGTCCCAGTTATGTCCCAAGTATGTCCCATGTATGTCACAAATATGTCCCAAGACTGTCTTAAGTATAACCCAAGTGTGTCTCAAGTATGTCCCAAGTATGTTCCAAGTATGACCCAAGTATGTCCCAAGTAAGTCCAAGTATGTCCCACGTATTTCCCACGTATGTCCCAAGTATGTCCAAAGAAAGTCCCAAATTTGTCCCAAGTATGTCCCAAGAATGCCCAAGTATGTCCCAAGTATGTCCCAAGTATGTCCCAAGTAAGTCCCAAGTATGTCCCAAGTATGTCCCAAGTATGTCCCAAGTATGTCCCAAGTATGTCCCAAGTATGTCCCAAGTATGTCCCAAGTATGTCCCAAGTATGTCCCAATTATGTCCCAAGTATGTCCCATGTATGTCACAAATATGTCCCAAGACTGTCTTAAGTATAACCCAAGTGTGTCTCAAGTATGTCCCAAGTATGTCCCAAGTATGTCCCAAGTATGTCCCAAGTATGTCCCAAGTATGTCCCAAGTATGTCCCAAGTATGTCCCAAGTATGTCCCAAGTATGTCCCAAGTATGTCCCAAGTATGTCCCAAGTATGTCCCAAGTATGTCCCAAGTATGTCCCAAGTATGCCCAAGTATGTCCCAAGTATGTCCCAAATATGTCCCAAGTATGTCCCAAGTATGTCCCAAGTATGTCCCAAGTATGTCCCAAGTATGTCCCAAATATGTCCCAAGTATGTCCCAAGTATGTCCCAAATATGTCCCAAGTATGTCCCAAGTATGTCCCAAGTATGTCCCAAATATGTCCCAAAGGTATGTCCCAAGTATGTCCCAAGTATGTCCCAAGTATGTCCCAAGTATGTCCCAAGTATGTCCCAAGTATGTCCCAAGTATGTCCCAAGTATGTCCCAAGTATGTCCCAAGTATGTCCCAAGTATGTCCCAAGTATGTCCCAAATATGTCCCAAGTATGTCCCAAGTATGTCCCAAATATGTCCCAAGTATGTCCCAAATATGTCCCAAGTATGTCCCAAGTATGTCCCAAGTATGTCCCAAGTATGTCCCAAGTATGTTCCAAATATGTCCCAAGTATGTCCCAAGTATGTCCCAAGTATGTCCCAAGTATGTCCCAAGTATGTCCCAAGTATGTCCCAAGTATGTCCCAAGTATGTCCCAAGTATGTCCCACGTATGTCCCAAGTATGTCCCAAGTATGTCCCAAGTATGTCCCAAATATGTCCCAAGTATGTTCCAAGTATGTCCCAAGTATGTCCCAAGTATGTCCCAAGTATGTCCCAAGTATGTCCCAAGTATGTCCCAAGTATGTCCCAAGTATGTCCCAAGTATGTTCCAAATATGTCCCAAGTATGTCCCAAGTATGTCCCAAGTATGTCCCAAGTATGTCCCAAGTATGTCCCAAGTATGTCCCAAGTATGTCCCAAATATGTCCCAAGTATGTCCTAAGTATGTCCCAAGTATGTCCCAAGTATGTCCCAAGTATGTCCCAAGTATGTCCCAAGTATGTCCCAAGTATGTCCCAATGTAAGTGTCCCAAGTATGTCCCAAGTATGTCCCAAGTATGTCCCAAGTATGTCCCAAGTATGTCCCAAGTATGTCCCAAATATGTCCCAAGTATGTTCCAAGTATGTTCCAAGTATGTTCCAAGTATGTCCCAAGTATGTCCCAAGTATGTCCCAAGTATGTCCCAAGTATGTCCCAAGTATGTCCCAAGTATGTCCCAAATATGTCCCAATATGTCCCATGTCCCAAGTATGTCCCAATAGTATGTCCCAAGTATGTCCCAAGTATGTCCCAAGTATGTCCCAAATATGTTCCAAGTATGTCCTAAGTATATGTCCCAAGTATGTCCCAAGTATGTCCCAAGTATGTCCCAAGTATGTCCCAAGTATGTCCCAAGTATGTCCCAAGTATGTCCCAAGTATGTCCCAAGTATGTCCCAAGTATGTCCCAAGTATGTCCCAAATGTCCCAAGTATGTCCCAAGTATGTCCCAAATATGTCCCAAGTATGTCCCAAGTATGTCCCAAGTATGTCCCAAGTCATGTTCCAAGTATGTTCCAAAATGTCCCAAGTATGTCCCAAGTATGTCCCAAGTATGTCCCAAGTATGTCCCAAGTATGTCCCAAGTATGTCCCAAGTATGTTCCAAGTATGTCCCAAGTATGTCCCAAGTATGTCCCAAGTATGTCCCAAGTATGTCCCAAGTATGTCCCATGCCCAAGTATGTCCCAAGTATGTCCCAAGTATGTCCCAAGTATGTTCCAAGTATGTCCCAAGTATGTCCCAAGTATGTCCCAAATATGTCCCAAGTATGTCCCAAGTATGTCCCAAATATGTCCCAAGTATGTCCCAAGTATGTCCCAAGTATGTCCCAAGTATGTCCCAAAGTATGTCCCAAGTATGTCCCAAGTATGTCCCAAGTATGTCCCAAGTATGTCCCAAGTATGTCCCAAGTATGTCCCAAGTATGTCCCAAGTATGTCCCAAGTATGTCCCAAGTATGTCCCAATATGTCCCAATATGTCCCAAGTATGTCCCAAGTATGTCCCAAGTATGTCCCAATATGTCCCAAGTATGTCCCAAAGTATGTCCCAAGTATGTCCCAAATATGTCCCAAGTATGTCCCAAGTATGTCCCAAGTATGTCCCAAGTATGTCCCAAGTATGTCCCAAGTATGTCCCAAGTATGTCCCAAGTATGTCCCAAGTATGTTCCAAGTATGTCCCAAGTATGTCCCAAATATGTCCCAAGTATGTCTCAAGTATGTCCCAAGTATGTCCCAAGTATGTCCCAAGTATGTCCCAGTTATGTCCCAAGTATGTCCCAAGTATGTCCCAATATGTTCCAAGAATGTCCCAAGTATGTCCCAAGTATGTCCCAAGTATGTCCCAAATGTCCCAAGTATGTCCCAAGTATGTCCCAAGTATGTCCCAAGTATGTTCCAAGTATGTCCCAAATATGTCCCAAGTATGTCCCAAATATGTCCCAAGTATGTTCCAAGTATGTTCCAAGTATGTCCCAAGTATGTCCCAAATATGTCCCAAGTATGTTCCAAATATGTCCCAAGTATGTCCCAAGTATGTCCCAAGTATGTCCCAAGTATGTCCCAAGTATGTCCCAAGTATGTCCCAAGTATGTCCCAAGTATGTCCCAAGTATGTCCCAAGTATGTCCCAAGTATGTCCCAAGTATGTCCCAAGTATGTTCCAAGTATGTCCCAAGTATGTCCCAAGTATGTCCCAAGTATGTCCCAAGTATGTCCCAAATATGTCCCAAGAATGTCCCAAGTATGTCCCAAGTATGTCCTAAGTATGTCCCAAGTATGTCCCAAATATGTTCCAAGTATGTCCCAAGTATGTCCCAAATTTTTTCCAAATATGTCCCAAGTATGTCCCAAAATGTCCCAAGTATGTCCCAAGTATGTCCCAAATATGTCCCAAGTAAGTTCCAAGTATGTCCCAAGTATGTCCCAAGTATGTCCCAAGTATGTCCCAAGTATGTCCCAAGTATGTCCCAAGTATGTCCCAAGTATGTTCCAAGTATGTCCCAAGTATGTCCCAAGTATGTCCCAAATATGTCCCAAGTATGTCCCAAGTATGTCCCAAGTATGTCCCAAGTATGTCCCAAGTATGTCCTAAGTATGTCCCAAGTATGTCCCAAGTATGTCCCAAATATGTCCCAAGTATGTCCCAAGTATGTTCCAAGTATGTCCCAAGTATGTCCCAAGTATGTCCCAAGTATGTCCCAAGTATGTCCCAAGTATGTCCCAAGTATGTCTCAAGTATGTCCCAAGTATGTCCTAAGTATGTCCCAAGTATGTCCCAAGTATGTCCCAAGTATGTCCCAAGTATGTCCCAAGTATGTCCCAAGTATGTCCCAAGTATGTCCCAAGTATGTCCCAAGTATGTCCCAAATATGTCCCAAGTATGTTCCAAGTATGTCCCAAGTATGTCCCAAGTATATCCCAAATATGTTCCAAGTATGTTCCAAGTATGTCCCAAGTATGTTCCAAGTATGTCCCAAGTATGTCCCAAGTATGTCCCAAGTATGTCCCAAGTATGTCCCAAGTATGTCCCAAGTATGTCCCAAGTATGTCCCAAGTATGTCCCAAGTATGTCCCAAGTATGTTCCAAGTATGTCCCAAGTAAGTGTCCCAAATATGTCCCAAGTATGTCCCAAGTATGTCCCAAGTATGTCCCAAGTATGTCCCAAGTATGTCCCAAGTATGTCCCAAGTATGTCCCAAGTATGTCCCAAGTATGTCCCAAGTATTTCCCAAGTATGTCCCAAGTATGTCCCAAGTATGTCCCAAGTATGTCCCAAGTATGTCCCAAGTATGTCCCAAGTATGTCCCAAATATGTTCCAAGTATGTCCTAAGTATGTCCCAAGTATGTTCCAAGTATGTCCCAAGTATGTCCCAAGTATGTCCCAAGTATGTCCCAAATATGTCCCAAGTATGTCCCAAGTATATCCCAAGTATGTCCCAAGTATGTCCCAAGTATGTCCCAAGTATGTCACAAGTATGTCCCAAGTATGTCTCAAGTATGTCCCAAGTATGTCCCAAGTATGTCCCAAGTATGTCCCAAGTATGTCCCAAGTATGTCCCAAGTATGTCCCAAGTATGTCCCAAGTATGTCCCAAGTATGTCCCAAGTATGTCCCAAGTATGTTCCAAGTATATCCCAAGTATGTCCCAAATATGTTCCAAGTATGTCCCAAGTATGCCCAAGTATGTCCCAAGTATGTCCCAAGTATGTCCCAAGTATGTCCCAAGTATGTCCCAAGTATGTCCCAAGTATGTCCCAAGTATGTCCCAAAGTATGTCCCAAGTATGTCCCAAGTATATCACAAGTATGTCCCAAGTATGTCCCAAGTATGTCCCAAGTATGTCCCAAGTATATTCCAAAGTATGTCCCAAGTATGTTCCAAGTATTTCCCAAGTATGTCCCAAGTATGTTCCAAGTATGTCCCAAGTATGTTCCAAATATGTCCCAAGTATGTCCCAAGTATGTCCCAAGTATGTCCCAAGTATGTCCCAAGTATGCCCAAGTATGTCCCAAGTATGTCCTAAGTATGTCCCAAGTATGTCCCAAATATGTCCCAAGTATGTCCCAAGTATGTCCCAAGTATGTCCCAAGTATGTCCCAAGTATGTCCCAAGTATGTTCCAAGTATGTCCAACGCATGTCCCAAGTATGTCCCTAGTATGTCCCAAGTATATCCCAAGGATGTCCCAAGTATGTCCCAAGTATGTCCTGGGTATGTCCCAAGTATGTCCCAAGTATGTCCCAAGTATGTCCTCAATGATGTTCCAAATATCTCCTAAGTATGTCCCAAATATGTCCCAAGTATGTCCCAAATATGTCCCAAGTATGTCCCAAGTATGTCCCAAGTATGTTCCAAGTATGTCCCAAGTATGACCCAAGTATGTCCCAAGTAAGTCCAAGTATGTCCCACGTATTTCCCAAGTATGTCCAAAGAAAGTCCCAAATTTGTCCCAAGTATGTCCCAAGAATGCCCAAGTATGCCCAATTATGTCCCAAAAGTGTCCTGCATAAAAGCCCCAAGTAAACCCAAGTATGCCCCAAGTAAGTCCTGGGCATAACCTAAGTATGGCCCAAGTATGTCCCACGTATTTCCCAAGTATGTCCAAAGAAAGTCCCAAATTTGTCCCAAGTATGTCCCAAGAATGCCCAAGTATGCCCAATTATGTCCCAAGTATGTCCCAAGTAAGTCCCAAGTAAGTCCCAAGTATGCCCCAAGTAAGTCCCAAGTATGTCCCAAGTATGCCCAAGTATGTCCCACGTATGTCCCAAATGTGTCCCTAGTATGTCCCAAGTATGTCCCAAATATGTCCCAAGTATGTCCCAAATATGTCCCAAGTATGTCCCAAGTATGTCCCAAGTATGTCCCAAGTATGTCCCAAGTATGTCCTAAGTATGCCCAATTATGTCCCGGGTATGTCCTAAGTATGTCCCAAATATGTCATAGGTATGCCCATAGTATGTCCCACGTATGTCCCAAATATGTCCCTAGTATGGTCCCAAGTATGTCCCAAATATGTCCATAGTATGTCCCAATTATGTCCTAAATTATGTCCCACATATGCTCCCAAAATATGTCCCAAGAGTATGTCCCAATTTTTCCCAAGTATGTCCCAAATATGTCCAAAGTATGTTCCAAGTAATATCCCAAGTGTGTCCCAAGTATCTCCCTTGTATGTCCCAAAGTATGTCCCATGTGTGTCCCCAGAGGTACAGTCCCAAGATGTCCCAAGTGTGTCCCAAATTACAATGATACATTTTTGTCTCCCAAGGTGTGTCCCCAGGTAAATGATTCCTGGTGTGTCCTAAATTGTATTTCTACATGCATTAATGTCATAGAGTATGTCCCCAGTGAAGTAAGAGTGTCCCCGTTCCTAATTTTGTGTCCCTAGTATGTCCCTAGTGTATGTCCCAATTGTCCCTAGTATCCCAAGTATGTCCCAAATTATGTTAAAGTATGTACCCTAGTATGTCCCTAGGTATGTCCCAAGTATGCTGAAAAGTATGTGCCTAGTGAGGTCGGAAGTGTCTTCCCAAGTGGTGGAAATGTCCCAGGTATGTCCCTAATTGTGTCCCAATTGTGTCCTTGGTATGTCCCAGTGTGTCCCAAATTATATGATAAAATTATGTCCCAAATTGTATGTTATGAGTATGTCTATAGTATGTCCCCAGAACACCCAAGTATGTCCCAGTATCTCCAAAGTGTCCCTAGGTATGTCCCAGAGTATGTGGGAAATATGTCCTAATTATGTCCAAATTATGTCCCACATATGTCCTTGAAGTCTTCCCAAGCAGTATATAGATGCCAAGTAAGAGATGTCCCAAGTGAAGTGATCCCAAGTATGTCTGTGGTATTTCCCAAAGTCATCCCAAATTATGTCAAAAATTATGTCCCAGGTATGTCCCAATTATGTCCCAAATTATGTCCAGAGAATGTCCCAGAGTGTATCCCAAGTATGGCCCTAGTAGGGGGTCTCACGAATTTTTTTTTTATGTCCCAAGTATACTTCCCAACAGTATGTCCCAAGTGTGTCCCATGTATGTTACAAGTATGTCCATTAATTGTGTCCCAAATTATTTCCTTTAAAATTATGTCCCAAGTGTGTCCCAAGTATGTCCCATGTATGTCCCAAGGTATGTCATAATTATAACCAATTATATATCAAGTATGTCTCACAGAATGTCCCAAGTATGTCCCAAAATTATGTCTAAAATATTTCGGGAGTATGTTCCCAAGTATGTCCCTAGGTATGTCCCAATTATGTCCTTAGTATGTCCCAAGTATGTCCCAAGTGTGATGGGAAGTGTGTCCAAATTGTGTCCCAAGTGTGTCCCAGGTATGTCCCAGGTGTATGTCTAAGGTATGTCCCCAGAATTTATGTCCTAATTTATCTATCCCAAGTGTGGCCCAAATGTGTCCAACTTAGTAAGCCTCCCCAATGTGTCCCTGTGTCCCAAATTTTTCCCAAGAATTGTCGAAAGAAAATCCTCAAGTGTGTCCCAATTATGTCCCATACGGATGTCGGAGGATATCAGTTCCACGAAGTATGTTTCAATTATTGCCAAATTATTCAAAGGTATGTCCAAATTGTGTCCAATTTAATAATGCCCAAGTATGTCGAGATTATGTCCCAAAATGTGTCCCTAGTGTGTCCCAGTATGTCCCAAAATCCATGTGTGTCCTAGTGTGTCCCAAATTGTGTCCCATGGATGTCCTTAGGTATGTCCCAAATTTGTCTCCCAGATTATGTCCCATGTGTGTCCCAGAGTGTGTTTCATGGGGGTGCTAATGGGCCAAGTGTCCCAAGTATGTGTCTGGTGTGTTCAGAGTGTATCCCAAAATTGTGTGCCTGGGTATGTCCCAGAGTGTATGTACATGGATAATCATGGTATGTCCCAAGTATGTCCCAAGTATTGTTAGAGGTAATAATCCCAGAACAGGTATGTCCCAAATTGTGTCAAAATTTGTGTCCCAGTTAATGTATGTCCCCAGAGTATGTCCCAAGTGTCCTAAGTATATCCCAAATTGTGTAATATAGTCATGTCCCAAGTGCCTCAAAATCTGGAAGTATGTTTCCAAGAGTATATTCCTATATAGTATGTCCCTAGTATAGTGGGAAGTATGTCCCATGGATAATCTTGGTATCCTTAGAAGTAAATATGTCCCGAATACTAAATTGTGTCCCAAATTATGTCCCAAGTGTATGTCCCTAGAGATGTCCGGGTGTGTGAGAAATTGTGTCCCAAATTAATGGCCAAATTGTGTCCCGTATGTCCCAAATTATATTCAAAATATGTTCCTAATTAATATTTCCCCAAAATTATAACCCTAAGTATGTCCCAGAGGTATCATTACAGTGTCCCTGGTATGTCCCAGTATGTCCCATGGATGTCCTTGGGCGGTCAGTGCGAAGGGCATCTTAGTGCGAGTGTAATTTTGGGAGTATGTCCCAAATTATTGATACTGGGTATATTTAGGTATGTTCCCAGGTTGTCCCAGGTATATAGAACCATGTCGCGATTGTGGGGGGGGAGTAGTGTACTCCAAGTACATGTCCATGGTGTATTCTAGGTATGTCCCAGGTATGTCCTAAGGTATGTCCCAAGTATGTCCCAAATTGTATGTCTCAATTGTGTCCCATGAGGATGTCATGCAGGTATGTCACAAGTGTCCCAAGTATGTCCCAAGTGTATGTCCAAATTATGTCCCAAGTATGTCCCATGTGTCCCAAGTGTGTCCAAAAGCAGGTAATGTCTAAATTATGTCCCAGAGTATGTCCCTAGTATGTCCCAATTGTAAAATAATCCTTAGTATGTCGGAAGAAGGTGTGTGTGTCCCAAGTAAAACCAAGTATTACAGAGGTATGTCCCAAGAAGTCTCCCAAATGTCCCAAGTATGTCCCAAGTGTCCCAAGTGTATGTCCCCATTGGGGTCCCGTGTGTCCCCCCGGCCAGAATGTCCCTGGTATAATATCTTTTATGTCCCTAATTGCATATCCAAATTGTATGTCCCTAGACATGTCCCCAGTCTGTCCCAGTGTATAATGCTAATTGTGTTCCCATTAATGTCCCATGGATGTCCTTGGTGTGTCCCAGGTAATATCCCAAGTGTATGACCCAAGAATGTCCAGAGGTATGTCCCAAATTATCCCAGAGTGTCCCAAGTATGTCCCAAAATCATGTCCTTGTATGTCCAAGTGTAGTAGCCTAGGTACTTCATGTCCCAGGTAATATTCCCAAGTGTTTCCTAAGGTATGTCCCAAACATGTCCCATGGATATTTCCTTAGTAGGGGTCCCAAGTGTCCCAAGTATGTCCCAAGTGTGTCCTAAGTATGTCCAAATATGTCTAAGTATGTCCATGGTATGTGTCCCAAGTATATTGCAGAGGTATGTATCCCCATAATGTCCCAAGAGTCCATGGTATGTCCCAAATTATGTCCCAAGTATGTCCCAAATTATTATTAAGTGTGTCCCTAATTGTATGTCTAAGGTATGACTTAAGTATGTCCCAAAATGTGTCCCTAATCCGTCCCAGGTGTGTCCACAATATGTCATTTAAATTACCTTCTTCTTAGGTGTGTCCCGCCTGTCCCCAGTAGTCCAATGGATGTCCCAAGGTATGTCCCAGGTGTGTCCCAAATTGTCCCAAAGTATGTCCCAGGTGTGTCCCCAGGTATCACTCCCAAAAATGATCGGGCCTGTGTCCCAGGGTATGTCTGTAGGTATGTCCCAGTGTGTCCCAAGTGTGTTTAGAGTGTGTCCCAGGGTATGTCCCAATTATGTCTGAAATTTGTCCCAGGTATGTCCCAAGTGTACCCATATGTCCCCAATATGCATCCCAAGTATCTAAAAAAAATCCCCAGAGTATATGTCCCAAGTGTGTCTCTAGGTATGTCCCAAGTGTGTTCCTGAACAATGTCCCAAGAATTGTGCTTGAAATAATCCTGAATTATATCCCAGAATATGTCCCTGGTATGTCCCAAATTGTGTCCCCAGAGTGTTCCTAATTGTCTTTCCCAAAAACGTGCTTTTATGTCCCATGGATACAGTGGCGGGCCAAATGCCCCAGTATGTCCCAAGTGTGCCAAAAGATATTAGGTGGGAATATATTTCCCCAGTTATGTCCAAAATTGTGTTTAGTTATTCATTTAGGGCCTAGTATGTCCCTAGGTATGTCCCAAGGTATGTCCCTAGTATGTCCCAGGTGTGTCCCAAGTGTGTCCCTAAGTATGTCCCAAGTGTCCCATGGATAGTTCCATTATGTCCCAAATTATGTCCCCGGTATGTTCCCAAATGTCCCAAGAGTATGTCCCTTAGATGTCCCCAGACTGTCCGTAAATCGCAGTATCCCCCAATTAATGCCCGAAGAGGTATGTCCCAGAGTATGTCCCTAGTATGTCGAAATATTTGGGGAGTATGTTGCCTGGTATATTTTGAGTATGTCCCATGGATATTCATGGTGTGTCCCAAATTGTGTCCCAAATTGACCTTGTTGACCCAAATTTGTGTCCCAATTATGTTTTAAAATTTCCTAATTCTTGTGTCCCCAGGTATGTCCCAAGTGCATGTCTCTAGTGTGTCCCAAATTGTGTCCCCAAGTGTATTCTAATGTATCCCAGAGTATGCCCAAATATTCCTACGTATGTCCCAATTTTGTCCCTGTAGTATGTTTTAGGTGTGTCCCAGGTATGTCCCTAGTGTCCCAGGTATTCGTCCCATGGATGTCCTTGGTGTGTCCTAATTTACATGTCCAAAGTAGCCATTATATTCCTAATTATATTGTAGGTATGTCAAAGTGTCCCCAGAAAAAGTATGTCCCAGGTATGTCCCCAAATTATGTCACAAATTATGTCCCAAATGTTTTCCTCGTATGTCCCAAGAAAACGGAAGCATGTCCCTAAGTATGTCCCAAGTATGTCACAAGTATGTTCAAATTATACGCCCAGTGTGTCCCACATGGATATTCATGGTATGTCCCAAGTATGTGTCCCAGAGCAATTGTCTCTCCCAAATTATGTCAGAAATTATGTCCAAGGGGTGTCCCAGAATTATGTCCCAAGTGTGTCTCAAGATGTCCCATGTATGTCCCAAGTATGTCCATAGTGTGTCCCAAGTATGTCCCAAGTATGTCCCTAAATTATGTCCCAATTATGTCGGAAGTATGTCCTAATTGTCCCAACCAAGTATCAATCAGAAGTACATGTCTAGGTGTGATACAGGTGTATGGCCCAAGTCGTGTTCCCAGGTGTGTCCCAAATTGTGTCCCAGGGCATCAATGTTCAGAGTATGTTAAGGTGAAATGTTTTAGGTATACTTCACGAGTATAATGCAGGTGTGTTGCTTAAAAATGTCCCAAGTATACTTCCAGAGTGTGTCCCCAGTCTGTCCCAAGTGCTTCCCTAGGTATGGGACAGTGTATTAAGCGAATTTAACAAAATTAGGCTACAGTGTGTCACAGGTAGTAGGTTGTATGTCCCAGAGTGTGTCGAAATAATGTCCCAAGTTTGTCCCAAAATTGTGTCCCAGTATGTCCCATATGTCCCAAATATGTCCCAAGTAATGTCCCAAGTGGTCCTCAAATATATCCAAAGTATGTCCCAAATATATCCCTCATATTCCACTAAGTATATCTCAAGTATATTCAAGTGTCCTCAATTGTGTCCAAAGTATGTCTAAGTAATTCCCCAAGGTATGTCCCAAGTATAGTCCTAAGTATTACAAACGTATGTCCCAAGTAATGTCCCAAGTATAGCCCAAGGTATGTCCCAAATATGTCCGTAAGTATATCCCAGTTATGTCCGAAGTATGTCCCAAGTATTTCCCTAGTAAATCCTCAAGTGTATAACTCATGTATATCCTTAATTAAGGTCCCAAATTATGTCCCAATTTTCCCATAGTAATGTCCCAAGTATGTCCCAATTTATGTCCCAAATATGTCCAAATTGTGTTCCCTAATATGTCTCAAGTATGTCCTAAGTGAATGTGTCCCAAGTATGTCCCAGGTGTGTCCCAAATTTGTCCTAGGTAATGTCTAAAGTATGTCCCAAAATTATTAATCCCCGGTTAATGCTCCCAAGTAGTTGTCCCCCGTATGTCCTAAGTAATGTCATCCCATGTATGTCTTACTAATTATGTCCCAAATATGTCCCAAGTATGTCCAAATTGTGTCCCAATTATGTCCCAATATATGTCACAAGTGTCACAAGTATGTCAGAAATGTGTCCCAGAGATTATGTCCCAAGTATGTCCCAAATTATGTCCCCAAATTATATCCCAATTATGTCCCAGAGTATGTCCCAAGTATGTCCCAGGTATATCCCAAATATGTATCACGATTATTAATCTGAGGTATTCCTAATTATGTCCCAAGATATATTCTATTCCTTAATTATGTCCCAAGTATGTCCCAAATTGTTTATGTCCCAGAGTATGTCCCGAGATATGTCTAAAATAATTTTTATCCCAGAGTGGTCCCAAATATGTCCCAAGTATGTCCCAAATTATGTCCCAGGTAATATGTCCCAAAGTGAGTCCCAAATATGTCCCAAGTATGTCCTAATTATGTCTCAAGTATGTCCTAAGTATATCCAAAATATATCCCAAATATGTCCCTAGTATGTCTAGAGTATGTCCCAAGTATGTCCCAAATATATCTAAATTATGTCCCAGTATGTCCCAAAATATGTCCCAAGTAAATGTCCCAAATATATCCTAATTATATCCCAAATATGTCCAAAGTATGTCCCAAGTATATGTCCCAAATATGTCCCAAATATGTCCCAAATATGTCCCATGTTTGTCTCAGGTATGTCCCATGTATATCTCTAGTATGTCCCAATATGTCCCAAGTGTGTCCCAAGTATGTCCCAGAGTATGTCCCAAAATAGGTATGTCCAAAGTATGTCCCAAATTTGTCCCAAGTATGTCCCAAGTATGTCCCTAAATATGTCCCAAATGTGTCCCAAGTATGTCCTAAATATGTCCCAAATATGTCTCAGGTATATCTCTAGTATGTCCCAAATATGTGTATAGTATGTCCCAAATAATGTCCTAAGTATGTACCAATTATGTCCAAATATGTCTCAAGTATGTCCAAACTTTATCCCAAATTTTTTCCCAGGTGTGCCCCAAGGATGATACCAAATATGTCCCAAGTAGTGTTAAGTATGTCCTAAGTTAATAACCAAGTAATGTCCCAAAGTATGTCCCAAATATGTCCCAAATGTGTCCAAAGGAAGGATGTCCCAAATAGTATGTCCCAAATTGTGTCTAAAGTATGTAAAAGGTATGTTCTAAATATAATACAGGGTATGCTCCCAGAGTATTTCCCAAATATGTTCCAAATATGTCCCAAGTATATCCCAAATATGTCCCAAGTATTTCCCAAGTATGTCCTAAGATATCCCACAGTAATTCTCCCAAAGTATATCCCCAAGTATGTCCCAAATAAATCTCAAGTATGTCCCAAGTATGTCCCAAATATGTCTCAAGTATATCCCAAGTATGTCCCAAGTATGTCCCAAGTATTTCCCAAGTATGTCCTAAGTATGTCCCAAATATGTCCCAAGTAAGTCACAATTATGTCCCAAATATATGTCCCAAATATGTCCCAAGTATATCCCAAGTATGTCCCAATGTATGTCCCAAATATGTCCAAGTATGTCCAAATTATGTCCCAAATATGTAACCAAGTGTGTCCCAAGTATGTCAAGTGTCCTTAAATATTTTCCCAAGTATGTCCCAAGTAATGTCCCAAGTATGTCCCAAGTATGTCCCAAGTATGTCCCAAGTATGTCCCAAATAAGTCCCAAATATGTCCCCAATATACGTCCCAAATATCCCAAATAAGTCCCAAGTATTGAAGTATGTCCCAAGTATGTCCCAATACATTCACCAAGTATGTCCCAGTATATGTCCCAAATACCTGTCTCAAGTATGTCCCAAATTTGTCCAAAGTATGTCCCAAGTATGTCCTAAGTATATCTCAAATATGTCCCAAGTATGTCCAAAGTATGTCCCCAAGCATGTCCCAAATGTGTCCCAAGTATGTCCCAAATATGTCCCAAGTATGTCCCTAGTATGTCCCAGTATGTTCCAGCTACTGTCCCAAGTAAAATGTTACAAATAAGTCTCCAGTACCTTTCCCAAGTATGTCCCAAATATGTCTAAGTATGTCCCAAGTATGTCCCAAATATG